>PISX010005543.1:0-106662 GCA_004024625.1 Mellivora capensis | reverse complement strand
GTGAAATAAGTCAATCAGAGAAAGACAACTATCATATGATATCCCTGATATGAGGAAGTGGAGATGCAACATGGGGGACTAGGGGAGCAGAAAAAGAAGAAAAGAAACAAGATGGGATTGGGAGGGAGACAAACCATAAGTGACTCTTAATCTCACAAAACAAACTGAGGGTTGCTGGGGGGAGGGGGTCGGGAAAGGTAGGGTGGGGTAATGGACATTGGGGAGGGTATGTGCTATGGTTAGTGCTGTGAAGTGTGTAAACCTGGTGATTCACAGACATGTACCCCTGGGGATAAAAATTTGTTTATAAAAAATAAAAATTTTAAAAAAGAAAAAGAAAAGAAAAAACAAACAAACAAACAAAAAAAACCACAAAGGAGTTGGCAGTGAAAAGTTAAAGGCAGATAAGCTAGGCATGAGCACAAATGTTCCTAACAAAGGTTGAGAGGGGATTCTCAGAAATCCTAATCCAAGGAAAGTAGCAGCAACAATTCTGTTTACATCAAATCTGAGACCAAGACTCAGGAAAGGAAAGCAGCCTTTAGAAGTAAATTTTATATCAGCCTAAAGACAGAGGAACATGTGCCACTGATTGCTGTGTTCTATCCCTGTTCGGTCCCAAAATCCTGATACATATTATCTGATACAGAAAAGCGTTCTGAAGTAATAAAAGGGCTAAAGACAGAAACTTTTGCAAATGAAGTTTTGTTATTTTTAAAATACTAGTAATAGCTAAACTTAAATAACCCAAAAAATTGCTTAGTAATTATCCTAATTTAGGTAAGGGTGGTTACTAATTATTCTAACACAAAAAGTGTTGCCTCAAAGTATGTGCTTGAAATGGTTTGTTCTCTTTGTCTGGTTTATTAGTCCTGGAATCCTGTTTCATTCATTCTTTAAATTAAAAAAAATTAATGGAAAGCCAATCTCTTACTAGATATCACACGCAGAGATTTAAACTGACCCCTCTGATCTTCTCTTTTGTATTCTTAGTTAATTCATAGTAATTCAAAATCTTTCAAAGCCCAGTTATTAACACATTTAAAATAAGAATCAACTGAATGTATGAAATTGGTTACAGCTTCAAAATAGAGCAGTAGAGCCTGGGTCATGCATGGAGGAAAAGTAAGCACATGGCAAGATTTGGTTGCTTAGCTTCAATCCTTAGGTCTATATGGACACATCTTCCTTATCCATTCATCTGTTGAAGGGCATCTTGATTCTTTCCACAGTTTGGCGATCGTGGCCATTGCTGCTATAAACATTGGGGTACAGATGGCCCTTCTTTTCACCACATCTGTATCTTTGGGGTAAATACCCAGTAGCGCAATTGCAGGGTCATAGGGAAGCTCTATTTTTAACTTCTTGAGGAATCTCCACACTGTTCTCCAGAGTGGCTGCAACAACTTGCATTCCCACCAACAGTGTAAGAGGGTTCCCCTTTCTCCACATCCTCTCCAACACACGTTGTTTTCTGTCTTGCTAATTTTGGCCATTCTAACTGGTGTGAGGTGGTATCTCAATGTGGTTTTAATTTGAATCTCCCTGATGGCTAGTGATGATGAACATTTTTTCAATCCTTAGGTCTATTACATTTTTGTGCATCAACATTTTTAAAACCCATCAACCAACCTACAAGTATCTGAGACATCCCTACAGTTTTATGCATTCATGCATTTATTCATTCAATAAATATTTGTAAAGCACCTATCATGATCCTGGTACTAATTAGACAATGGGATTTTTAAAAGGAGTAAGACTTTAAAGTTGTTTGTGTGTAGAATGGCAGAGTCAGTGTGACAAATGCACGTACAGATGCATTTTAGGGACTCAACAAAGGTAGCTAAAGTTCTCTGAATTAACTATGTCACGTTTTCCTTAAAAAACCACCTTTATCACATATGGGGCTATGCGTTCCCAGTGATGTTCACTTCTTCATCTCCCATTTACCACTCATCCAACTGAAGAGGGGTGTGGGGGATAAGCAATACAGAAACCATATTTTTATTATTTATATTGACTCATAAATGAGACACGAGAACAAGCGCACGAACAGGAAGGCCCAACCCTTCTAAGTAACATATTGGGAGTTGGCTTTCCACTTGGCCTACCCTAAGTGAACTGTTCATAGGTAAATTCTGAGACCTGATCTCTCCTCAACCTTAATCTCTGAAAACAATCAGTCCTGTTCCTACATGAGACATTAGACTGGAGAATAAAATACCAGCACATCCTTGGCAGGGAATCAGGAATCAGGAAAAACCCTAAGAGTCCAAGGTCATGCCAGCAGGTCAACTGATAGATCCTACACAGCAAAAACTACTGCCAGAAGAGGACGTGCCTGTGGATGGAAAATGGCCTTTGAGGAGGACTATATTCTTTACAACTGTTAGGAAAACCTCTATATAACAAACATGTGCATATGCCCCAAGGGCAAAGCATACTACTGATGAATTAGTTGAATAAAATAGAGCTTCTACTTGTAACATCATTAATAGTTCCTACTACAGACTTTTGTAATTCAGGAATTCTTTGATTTAGAGTAGATGAAACTTAAGAGAAACATCTCCAAAGTGAAAATGAGTTTATGATAGACACTTTGTGGCCAGTGAGAGGAAAAGTCGGTTTAAAAAAAAAATGGTCTAGGAGTACCTTTTTTTGTAGCAATCAATTTCATAAGTTAATTTTAATGCAGTCTTTAAACTTAAATTATAAAATCGCCTGTCATGTTGAGAGTGTCATCAGGGGACAGTGTGATGCAGAGACTGTTAACTGGCTTTCACACCTAATTACATGGCATGCAAATAAATGACACTTACTCTTTAATCTAGAAAAAATAATCCCATCCAAATTCTTCTCGATACATTTTCCACCTGCTAAAAACATAGACAATTGGAGACTCTCTCTTTGCAATGGAAAAGCACATAAACTTACAGAGTTGTTTAAAAAATAATCAATGCCCATTTGTTATTTCTACAATGACAGAGAACATGTAAGTAAATACAATGATCCAGAAAGTAAAGGAAATATACTTTTGATGGGGCTGCAAACATATATTTCAATTGACTCATCAACAAAGTGGGTTAGTGAGGACCCAAAGTATAAAGCCTATGAAGTGAAGGTTTCAGAAAGGAGATTTGGTCTTGAAAAGGAAATATGAGGGGTCTTGCCATATGCTGTTGACCTATGAGGTGTTGACCTATGAGGTGGAGGTAATGAGTACTCTTGACTCTGTGGTGTTAGTGTAAACAATCCCTCAAGCTCAAGTATCAGCCATTTAAATAAATTCAGGAGACAGAGGAAGTGATGTTTATAGCTAGAAGTCTGGGATCCTTTTTAAACAATCTTGGGTATACAGATCACAAAATGGAAACCTGATATGATGGGAAGAAAACAAGAGGAAGTGGCACAGGGTAAACTTCAGGGTTTGGGTCAGAAATCCTGAAATACAGTTCTAAGAAAGAAAAAAAAAACCTTTATCCATTTGAGATGAACATCTTACCTCAAAAAGTTACAGTGTATAACTATTTACCAGAGGTTGACAAAAATCTATTTTTGTAAGTTAATTTTTTCAAAGTTACAATTTTCATTTATCTGTGTAAATAGGAAGTTATGTCACAAGTTTGTCCTAAGGCAAATTTTTAAAACAATTTAACTTTGACATATTAAAAATATATAACATGCTTATATTTATTATATTTTGCTAAATCTAGTATAAAAATTATTGGCAGTTTAGGGCACCTAGGTGGCTCAGTGGGTTAAAGCCTCTGCCTTCAGCTCAGGTCATGAGCCCAGGGTCCTAGGATCAAGCCCCACATCGGGCTCTCTGCTCAGCGGGGAGCCTGCTTCCTCCTCTCTCTCTGCCTGCCTCTCTGCCTACTTGTGATCTCTGTCTGTCAAATAAATGAATAAATAAATCCTAAAAAAAATTATTGACAGTTTAAAGGAAGAATATATAAATATCCTTAGTACCAAGACTGACCTGGACTAGAAGTCAAATATGTTGTTGATAATTTCCTAAGTGAATAAGCACTGACATTTAGATGCATATTATTAAGTGAAAGAAGCCAATGTGAAAAGGCTACATTCTATATGATTCTAACCATAGGGCATTCTGGAAAAGGCAAAATGATGGAGATACTAAAAAGATCAATGGTTCACCAGGGAGTGCTGTCAATGCAGAAAAATGAATAGGCAGAGCACAGAGAATTTTTAGGGCAGTGAAAAAAATATCTGAATGATATTATAATGATAGATATATTTCATTACACATTTCTCCAAGTCCATAGAATATACAACACTAAGAATGAATCCTAAAGTAAATTATAGAGTAGGAATGATTATTATATGATAATGTAAAGTTATCTTTGGTAAAAAAAAATGTACCATTTTGGTGAGTAATGTTGATGATGGAGGAGGCTATGCATGAGTAGGTACAGAACATATGTGGGAACTCTCTTTACTTTCCTCTCAATTTTGTTGTAAACTTAAAACTTCTCTAAAAGAAAGGTCTCTAAATAAATAAATGCAAAGGAGATGGATGGAAACAAGCAAGAAGTAGATTTGTATATGAGCTAATGGGTTTGTTCCAGTCCAGTCCTGAAGAAACATTCCAGATTTTCAAGGGAGAGTAAAAACACATCCATTCATACATCCTATGGATGAAAGCTCGAGGCTCTCTTGGCCTCATCAATGATCTAGTGTGGTGTCTGTAATTTTGGCTTCATTCTTGCCTTTGGTATAATGCAAACTGTAGTTACTGCCCTCTAAATTTTAACTGGAGTGCTAATGTTCTTTTCATAAGCAGGATCTGAAATATAGTCTTAGCCCTAATTGAAAAGTACATTTTAATTGAATAATCATCGGCACAGCTTGAGATCTGAGATCTGAGGGAACTAATTACTCTATGTCCAATCAGATTTGGTCTCTTCAACTCCCTTTCAGAGGCCTGTTTCCTCAATGTCCCTGTTTCCCATCTGTTCAAATTCAACACCACCACATCATTCCATCACAACCAGAGACTCTCCTATTTCTGTAAAGAGTGCTATCATTCTCCCTCACTAAGCCCACCTTCCCCTAATTAGCACTCACACACACACACACAAACACACACACCAAGTATTCTACCAAGTTCTATTTGTACTTCTTTTGCTGTATGTCCTATATTTGCTCTTTATACTGTGTTCCCAGAGCCATCCCTCTATTGTTAATAGCCATGTAACTGGTCTCCCTGTCTCCAATCTCTCCAGAACTTCTGAGATTCTCTTAGCAAATCTTTCTTCAAATACTCCAGTCTCGGTATATGATTATGTCAGTAGTTCTCCACTGCCTGCAGACAAAACTTCAAAACCTCTAATTAGGCTTTTTTTGGGTAAGATTTTATTTATTTATTTGACAGATAGAGATCACAAGTAGGCAGAGAGGCAGGCAGAGAGAGACAGGGGGAAGCAGGCTCCCCGCTGAGCAGAGAGCCCGATGTGGGGCTCGATCCCAGGACCCTGGGATCATGACCTGAGCTGAAGGCAGAGGTTTTAACCCACTGAGCCACCCAGGCACCCCTAATTAGGCTTTTCCACTCAATTCTCTATTGTCACCTCCTTTTACCCAACTCTCTAGTCTAGGCTGTTGACACTTTCCTACCCAAGCACAATTTGTGTTTTCTCTCCTTGTGTCATGGCTTCAGCTACAAATGTTTGAAATGTTTCTGTCAATGTCTCTACTTTGTGAAATCGGTCATCTTTTAAGCCTCCATTCCAGTATCCCCTATTCCATGGAGTTCTGCTCCAGGCACCCAGGCTGGTCTCTCTTCTCAAGATTCCCTTAGTATTTTATCTGTATCTTTTCTATGGGACTTACATTCCTCCCTATATCATGTTTGTTTGTGAATGTACTTTATCACCCCTTCTCTTTAACCAGGTTGTGAGATTAGATCCTGTCTGATTCATTCACCTTGAAAGCCCCCCACAGTGTTTTACACATAGTAAAAACACAGTAAATATTTGTTGGGCAAAGAGCAAACAGCTCAATGGAAAGCCTAGAGTTTGAAAACCTTTTACAAATTTCCCATTCCAAACTAGTCAGCAAATGTTTGACCCCCTACTCATGAGATTTTAAAGAATCGTATGATACAATTCTGTTATTCTCATTGTTCTTTTGAAATAAAAATAAAACAAAAATAGATAGAGATGTTAGAATCTGCATGATAAAAAGTAAACTAAAGGGGATGAATCTGGTAGATGTGATTAAAGCAACTTTTTAACACAGTTTTGACACATGATTGAAATTGACTATGTGAGTAAAATCCACCAAAATGAAAAACTAGCTCATTTTTCACAACTTTAAACTGAATCTTAAATAGGAAAAAGAAATTTCAAGTTTAGATTTGTGCATATAATTAAACCTGAATACGTGAAACTCCTTGCTAAAGGGGTCATAATCTAACTGAGAAACTATGTTGAATTAATTAAGTTTAAGCTGCATATCTCTTCAGCCATTCAAACACTATTTTTATATAATACAAACTTATGGATGCATTTTCATGACTTACATTTTAAAGATTTTCTTTTTTGAGTTCAAATAAAACATAAATTACTTTAGCGGATTATTAACTGTGCTGCCTTTGGAATGATGTATCCAAGTTCTCAGTTAATCAGCTTGTGGCTTCTGTTCTTCAGAATTAAAGAGAAATATTTGAAAACGTGTATTTGTTCGTATAATGCCATGATTTATGTCAGTTTCCCTTTTTATTTTCAAACCTTCTATAAAAGAGCAATCCAGGTTGAACCACCTTTAAGGAAAAAAAATATATATATCCTAAAAATAAAACCACTGCTTAAAGTTTTTTGAAGGCTTGATCAAGGATCAGGGGGAGGTTAACTTAAGTGTCAAACTGTGATTTGGTGTCAGCCTAACAAATCCATCTCACATGTGGGGAAAAACAAGCTCAGTGCAGTTGACCAGCCTCTATCTCTGATTATCTCACATGGTAGCTGCCTTCTGTTTCCATGGTCCTAATCTTGGATAAATGGCTCAAGAGGTAATGCTGCTTCAATCTTTAGAAATATATTTCTAACTGGAGGGTGTGTGTGTGTGTGTGTGTGTGTGTGTGTGAGTGTGTTTACTCATACACACTGTGGTAAAATTTCCACAAAGAAGGGGTTGAGTATTCATCAGATTTACCCAGTTACCCCTGGGTAACTTAGTTGGTTGAGTGACCAACTCTTGGTTTTGGCTCAGTTCATCATCTCAGGGTCCTGGGATCTAGTTCCAAATTCAGTGGGGAATCTGTTTGAGGATACTCTCCCTCTCCCTCGGCCCCTCCCCCTGCTTGTACTTACTCTCCCTCTCTCTCTAAAATAAATAAATCTTTTAAAAAGTTCCATAAAGAATAAGTTGACAATTTTGAGGGATTTTTTTCCCCAACTCACAGAAAAATAGAATGCTGAGACTTCCATCTCGTTTCCACCACTTACTAGTTTTGTGATACTCAGCAGGTCACCTGATATGTCTGCAGCACTATAAGATAAAGATAAGAATAGTTCTTCCTATATAGGCTGTAGTAAGGGTTTTATGAAAAAATATAAGCCATATGTATGGCAACTATCTCTGCTTGAAATGCATCTGTCTGTGTCTCTACCTCGCTGGGTAAAAAGTTGGTGACAATAAGGAATTGGGTGGAAAAGCCAGATTAGAGGTTTTGAAACATAATAAGCATTTAGTCAATTGTACTTGGTATTGCTGAAATATTATTTGTTGTACTGTTGTTGTATTGTTCTGTTGTTGTATAATCCACCTTCTTCATTTTATAGACAATTAAGCAGTCGTAGAAGCATCAAGTAGCTATACCTTAATGACTAAGAGTATCTGTTCTGAAGCCACAATGCCCAAGTTTGAATCCCAACCTTCTGCCTAATAAATGTGTAATCTTGATCAACTTAATTAATATCATTGTTTCAGTTTCCAAATTCATAAAATATGGTTAATAATAGTCACCACCTCATAGTGTTGTTGGGCAGATAAAATGAGTTAATCCATAGAAAACAATCTGAATAGTACATGGGCTCAATAAACACTAGTTACTGTTAGTATAATAAAATCATGATTACTACTACTACCACTACTGTTATTATTAACAGACTTACACTGCATATTAGAATAGTGGTTAGAATACTGGTTAACACATAAGTGCTCAATAAACATTAGCTATCCAGAGGAAAAGGGTCATTCTCAATGCAGCACAAAGGCATGGTAACAATAATCTAAAGTATCATTTAAGTTCTAGTACTTGGGAAAAAAAAAATCAGGCCTTTGACTATGTGCTCTAGAAAGAAGGAAAATTTCAATTTTGTCCTGTGCTCCAAAATTTCCCGAGCTGACCATTTCCTCACCTGCAGGGGGTCCTATCCTGCAGCAAGCTGACACCTATGCAGCCAGCTTGAGACAGTTCTCGCCTAACACTCACGGCTGTGTCCACAACCCCTTACGGATCAAGTTGACTTCTGGAGCCCTTCCTGATAAGAAACTGCTGTACTGAGATTAGGAGGTTCAGGAAATAGAGATGAGAGACACTGTAACAAAGAAGGGATCAAACGGGGACCACACTTGCTGGTTGTGGGTTTTGTCAGCGTCACTGGAAGACTGTGAGGAACATAACCTATGCATTTGCAAGTTGGAGAGGAAAAAGGAAAAAGATCATTACTGGGAATTTTGTTTCTCTTCCTCTTTTCAAATGTGATATCATAACTACTATGTGAACTGGGAGAGAAGTTTAATAGCCTGGAAATGCACTGGATGTGTAAATCTGATGAATATTCAAAAGAGCTTCAATATTGTCTGCTACATCTTTTATTCACAAGTGAGCCTATATAAAGAAAAATTACTAATGTTATTTAGAAAGAAACTTTTAATATGGGGCAATAAAAATCATAAAGATTATTCGGGCAGGAATGTACTTTTGCATTCCCTTTAGAATGTTACAGCAAATCCTGAGACTGTTCTGGTCTGGACAAGATGGCACAGACTTGTTTCTACCTGCTACTCCCTCCAAAATACAGATATAAACCCTGAAAGTAATAGAAGAGGCAATCTGAGGGAAACTTGGGTAGGTAAAAAGAGAAAAGAAGACTGGCAAGGGACCTAATCACTAAAGGAACAGCACAGCATCAGGGAGTCTCTTAGGTTTACTTGCCCCACTCACTCACCCAACAGAAGAAGGTAACCAAGCAACAGAATGTTGTCCAGGGCTCCTCAGACCTTCACCAGATTGATCAGGAATCCCTCTAATAAAATGATGTAAACTCAGCACCACTGGAAAGAGGAGTAATAGAGAGCCCTCACTAAAGAGTCCTTATAACAAGGGCCTGGCCCGGGAAGCATGACTGTTCTCCACTGGGCTAGAGAGCTCTTACCCCAATAGGGAAAGACAAGGTGAACAGATGATACCACCAAAGATATGCCACCTCAAGTGCACCTGGCCTGGGAAGTATCTTTATACCAATATTCCTTCATCTACCCAGAGACATTGGGAGGGCAGGTACACAGATGGGATTATAGAATTCCACCACAAGTGGTCTAAGTGGACAGTGTCTTTTTCCCATGGGCCTGAGACTCCCCTGCCCTGATGAGAGACAATGAGGCAACTGCACAGCATCAGCAAGGAGGATCTCACAAGTGCCTGGCCAGGAAACTGCTTTATCCCCACAGGCTTAACTCTTCTCACCCTCCTAAAGGCACCAGGTATTCTGGCCTAGGGATAACACTTTCACCCCCTTAGGGACATCAGCAGGGTCCAGTGGGAGTCCCAGAAGCACCAGACTAACCCAGCAGACCAAAATAGCATTGGGAAAGTTCTGAAAATTAATGAAGTTATTATTGCAACCACAGCTCCCAAAAGAAGGTATGCTCCTGTGTAAACCTAAACATAGTGACTGCCTACTAAAATAAATGATGCATATAAGACCCAGATTCTCCAAACTTTATAACCAAAATACCCAGAACACAAAGAATATTTTATCTGTCATATCAAGAAACAGAGAAATCACAACTTAAATGATAAAAGACAACCAACTGATGCCAATACTGAGATGAAGCACATGTTATCTGAGAAACCATCCTCAAAATATTTCAATAATTCTCTTAAAACAAATGAAAAAATAGAAAATGTCAGCAAAGGAAAAAAGTTCCTAAAGTAAAGAAACAAAATGGAACTTAAATAATTGAAAACCACAGTAACTGTAAAGTTTTAAAAACTTACTAGATTGGTCCAATAGGAGACTGAAGAAGATAAAGGTCAGAATAAGTGAACTTCAGGACTTGAGGACAGATAAAAAAAAATGTACCCCATTCAAACAAAAAAGAAGAAATAGATCAAAGACTAACAGATAAAACCCCAGAGTATGAGGGACCTATATGATAACAACAAGAAAGCCAAAATTCATATCATCAGAACTGTGGGATGAAAGGGGGGGGGGAAAGTGGGGCTAAAGGGGTATTTGAAGAAATAATGGCTGAAAATTTCCAAATTTGGCAAAAGGCATAAACTCAGATTTAAGAAGGTGCATGACTCATAAAGAACTTAAATACTAAGAAGTCCATGCCAAGACACAGGATATCTAACTGTGAAAATTAACAGAAAGAGGAAATTCCTGAAAGCAACCAGAGAGAAACAATGCATTACATATAGGAAACACCAATTTCAATGACAGCATTTTTCTCATATGAAATCATGGAGTAGAAAGAAGTGGCGAACATTTTTCAAGTCTTGAAAGAAAGAACTATTAAATATACAAATTCTATATCCTATGAAACTTCTCCTCATAAAGGAAGAGAATATAAAAACATTCTCAGGTGAAAGAAAATTGAAAAAGAATTTGTCACTAGTAGCCAAAGATTAGATAGTAGAGTTCTTCAAGAAGAAAGGCAGGGATAAAAGAAGGAACTTTGGAGATGAAGAAGGAAGAAATGACAACAGAAAGAACAGAAGCATGGACACATAACACATTATTCTGCTTATGGGTTTTACAAATCATATTTGATAGATGAGTTAAAATTTGTCATACCATTTGATACTCAAGATAACAATATTTAAAATAAGGAAGTTACCTTCTTTACCTACCTTTACAGGGAATTAAATGCAATAAAAATTTCCATACTTCACTCAAAGTGGTTAAATGTTGACACCAGTAGATGATGTATATTGTAATTCCCAGAGCAACCATTATGAAAACTACAGAAAGAGATACACTCAAACTCAAAGATACCATAAAGAAATCAAAATGGAATGTTAAAAAAAATGTTTGAGTAATCTATAGAAAGGCAAGAACTGAGAGGCAGAGAAACACGAAACAGAAGAAATAAAGAAAACCAAACAGAAAACAAATAATGAAATGGCAGATGTAAGCCTTAATATATCAATAATTACCTTAAATATAGTCTAAAAGCCAATTAAAAGGCAGAGATTAGAAGAATAGATTAACAAATCATAATCCAACTATATACTGTCTACAAGACACTTAAAAAATGATGACACAGGTAGACTGAAAGGAAAAGGATGGAAAAAATATACAATGATAATATTTTTAAAGTAGGAGTCACCATATTAATATCAGATAGATTATAATATCAGATAAATTATACTTTAATTTAGAACAGAGAAAATTATTAGTGACAAAGAAGAATATAACCTAATGATAAAAGGATCACTACATCAGAAAGAAAACACAATCCTAAATGTGAACCCTCCAAAAAAATAGAGTTTCAAAATACATGAAGCAAAACTGATATAGCTGAAAATGAAATAGATCACATTATTGTTGGGGATTTCAATACCTCAATTTAAGCAAGTGGTACAACTACTAGACAAATAATCAGGGATGTGAAAGAGATGAATAACACAATCAATTAATAGGGTCCAATTGACACACAGACAAGGATCTACCCAACAATAGCAGAATATACATTTTTTTCAAGCACAGATAGAATATTCATCAAAATAATCCATATCTGAGGCCATAAATTACTCAACAGATTTAAAAGAAATTAGTATTACACAGAGTATGTTGTTGGACCTTAATGGAATCAAACTAGAAATGACAAACAAGAGAAAAGTCAATAAACAATTAGATATTAAGTAACATACTGTAAATAGCCCATGAGTCAGAGAGGAGGTCTCAAAGGAAATTAAGAATACACAGAACCTGAATTAACATTAAAATAAAATATACAGAAAGTGGGATGTTGTTACTACAGTTTCGTAAGGCAGATTTGTAGCACTAAATGCTCACATTGACCAACATTAAAGACCCAAATTATTAACTGCTTCTCTACCAGAAAACTAAAGAGGTAAGAAAAAATATACCCAAAGCCCCTATGAGAAAGAAATAATAAGGAGCAGAAATCAATGGAATTGAAAATAGGAAAAACAATAGAAAAGATGAAACAAAAAATGATTCTTAAAAAAAACCTGATAGGGACGCCTGGGTGGCTCAGTTGGTTAAGCGGCTGCCTTCAGCTCAGGTCATGATCCCAGCGTCCTGGGATCGAGTCCCACATCGGGCTCCTTGCTCGGCAGGGAGCCTGCTTCTCCCTCTACCTCTGCCTGCCACTCTGTCTGCTTGTGCTCACTCTCTCTCTCTCCCTCTCCCTCTTTCTCTGACAAATAAATAAATTAAAAAAAAAACACCCGATAAAGTTCTAGCAAGACTGCCAAAAATAAAATGAAGGAAGACACAAACCATCAATATAAGGGATGAAATTGGGGTTTTCACTACAGTTTCTATAGTGATCCTGTAGTAATTAAGTAAGGAACTTTACCCTTAAAAACTTGACAACTTAGAAGAAATTGATCAGTTCCTCAAAAACCACAAAGTACCAAAACAAAGTAGATTATCTCAGTAATATTATAATCACTAAAGGAACTGAATTTGTTATTTAAAAGTTCCTGAAGAAAATCTTCAGACCCAGGTGGTGTCATTAGAAAAATGCTACCATTAAGAATTAATACCAATTCTTAAAAATTTCTCCCAGAAAATAAAAGAAGATGAAACACTTTCTAAGTCATTTTATATGGCCATTATAGACTAAATTGATAGCAAAACCAAATAAAAACAATAGTAAAAACAAAAACAAAATAAAGCAAAAAACTACGGACCAATATCCCTCAGGACTACGGATGTTAAAATCAGCACAAAATATTAACAACTTGAACCCAACAATATATAAAAAGAATTATATACAATGACAAAGTGCAGTTTACTCTAGGTGCATGAGGCTGTTTCAGCATTCATTTAAGAACCAGTATGGTCCATAATATGAACAGGCTAAATTAGAAAAATCACATGAGATTACATCAATTTACAGAAAATGCATTTTATAAAATTTAACACCATTCATGATAAATTCCCAGCAAGTTAGGCATAGACAGAAATTACCTCAACTTGAAAAAAGAGGATTTACAAAACAACCTAGAGTTAATATTGTATTTAATGTGAAAGACGGTTTTCTTCCTAAAATCAGGAAGAAGGCAAAGATGTCAACTCTTACCACTCTTACACACATTGTTCTGGAAGTTCTCACCAGTGAAATGAGGGAGCAACACACACAAAAGGAGCATGCAGATCAGAAAGGAAGAAATAAATCTGTTCCTGTTTGCAGATGACATAAATTACCTACATAGAAAATCAGGAACAATCTACAAAAGTCTTACAGATCTAGTAAATGACTTCAGCAAGATCACTGGATACAGGAACAATACACAAAAATTAATCATATTTCTGTATAACAGTAATAAATATGCAGAAGCAGGACTTAAAAACACACCATTTGGGGCACCTGGGTGGCTCAGTGGGTTAAGCCCCTGCCTTCGGCTCAGGTGGTGATCTTGGGATCCTGGGATCAAGTCCCGTGTCAGGCTCTATGCTCAGCAGGGAACCTGCTTCTCTCTCTCTCTCTCTCTCTCTCTCTCTGCCTGCCTCTCTGCCTACTTGTAATCTCTCTCTGTCAAATAAATAAATAAATAAAATCTTAAAAAAACACCATTTGCAATCACTTCAAAGAAAATAAAATGCTTTGGTATAAAGTTATCAAAACATATACAGCACTAGTATGCTGATAAAAGAAATAAAAATAATTTAAATAAATATTCATGGATTTGATTATTTGCAATAGTGAAGATATCAATTCTCTTCAACTGATCTGTAGGTTTAATGCAATTCCTATCAAAATCCCAGCAATAATTTTTATAGATACAGCAAGATTATTCTAAAATTTATATGAAATGGCACAGACCCTATATTAGCTAAAACAATCTTGACAAATGGGAGTAAAGTAGAAGGAATAACTATACCCAATGTTTAGGCTTATTCTATAGCCACCAAAATCAAGACAATGTGATATTGGCAGAGAGACAAACACCACATAGATCAATAAAACTAAATAGAGAATCCAGAAATAGATTTAAACAAATAAGTCAAAATTTTGACAAAGTACAAAAACAATTTGCATGATAGTGTTTACAACAAACGGTGATGGAAAAATTGGACATCTGTTGGCAATAAATGAACCTCAATCTAAACTTCAGACCTAGGGCTCCATGCAATCCATGCCCTCCTTATACCCATCACCAGGAGCACTGGGTATTATATGCAAACAATGAATCATGTAATACTACATCAAAAACTAATGATGTACTGTATGGTGACTAATATGACATAATATAATTAAATAAATAAATAAATAAATAAATAATAAACTTCAGACCTTACACAAAAATTAACTTGAAATGAATCATGGATTTAAATGTAAAACATAAAACTATAAAAACTTTGAGGTAAGAACATAGGAGAAATTCTTCAGAATCTCGACTAGGCAAAGAAAACTTTGATAATACCAAAAACACAACCCATAAAAAAAAACTGATAAATTGGAGGTCAACAAAATTAAAAATGTTCACTCTGCCAAAGATCCAGTTGAAAATAAAATAAAAAATGAAAATAAACTACAGACTGGTAAGGAATATTTGCAAACTACCTATTGAACAAAGGGCCAGTATCTATATTATACAAAGAACTTTGAAAACTCACAGTAAAAAGCAAACAACTAAGAACCGTGAATGACATTAAGGATCCTATAGTAATGGAACTATTCTGTATTTTGACTGCAGAAGTGAACACCCAAAACCTTACATGTGATAAAACTGGGAGGATCCTGACACACACATGTGTGTGCTCATGCACATTCACATACAACTTATTACATATTATTATAAGGAAAACTAGGAAATCTGAATAAGTTCAGTGGATTATATCAATATTAATATCCTGACTGTGATATATTACAGCTTTACAATTATTTAAGGAACTCATTCAACTCAGTAACAAAAAAATCTGATTTTAAATGAGACTTTTCTGGGTGCCTGGGTAGCTCAGTCATTTAAGTGTCTGCCTTCAGCTCAGGTCATGATCCAGGAACTGAGTCTTGCATCAGGCTCCCCACTTAGTGGGGAGCCTGCTTCTCCCTTTGACTGCTGTCTCTGACAAATAAATAAATAACATCCAAAAAAATTAAATAAAATGGGACTTATCTAAAACAACATACGAATGGCCAACACATATGTATAGTTGCTCAGTATCACTCACCATCAAGGAAATGCAAATCAAAACCACAATGAGATATCATTACATCTGTCAGAATGGCTATTATCAAAAAGACAAGAAATAACAAGTGCCATTGAGGATGTGGAGAAAAGTGTACCCCTGTGCACTGCTTGTGGGAAACTAAATTAGTACAACCACTGTAGAAAACAGGATGGAGGGTCCTCAGAAAATTAAAAATAGAACTATCACATGATCCTGAAATCCCACTTCTGTGTATATAACCAAAGGAAATAAAATCAAAATCTTGAAGAGATATTTGCATCCCCATTTTAACCACATTTTCTACAATAGCTAAGAAATGGAAACAAATTAAATGAGTATCTATCAATGAATCAATGGATGAAGAAAATGTGATGTGTATATATATATATATATATATATATATATATATATATACACACACATATATATACAAAGGAATATTATTCAGCCATAAAAAGATGGAAATCCTGCCATTTGTGGCAATATAGATGGATCTTGAGGGCATCAAGTTAAGTGAGATAAATCAGACAAAGACAAATAATGCATGATCTAACTTATATGTGGAATCTAAGGCAAACAAATTCATAGAACCAGAGAATATATTGTCGGTTGCCAGAGGTGGGGATGAGGGTCGGCAAAATATGTGAAGGTGGTCAAAAGGCATAAACTTCCAATTACTAAAAAAAGGAGAAAAACTCTGTTGTTATATCCAGACCCAGACGGCCCCAATACCATTAGACTGAGAGGCCACAGATACCTCTATTTCTGCAATGAGTTAACCTGCCTCTCATATAGTATCACTCCAGCCATACAGGCAGTCCTATAAAATGTCTGGCTGGGTTATAAGGAAATCTAGAGTAACATACAGGGAAGTGAAAATGTGGTATGGCAAAAGACAGCCCTGCTCAGTGTCCCATAGCTTTTTAGTTAGGGTATAACTGGACAGCCCACATTGTTGATAACCTGACACATACTCTACCTGACTTATTTATTTTAAAAATCTTACAATCACAGATTTCTAAATCCACTCCTTGTTTCTTTCATCTTGCACTTCTTGGTATTGTAATGTATGTGATTCAAGACATGTCACACGTCAAAGACATGTGTACTTTAAGTATTCAACAAACAGTAGTTGCATGATTTGAATTCAAGAATCTTCTTTTTAAAAGTTTTACTTATTTACTCATGAGAGACAGAGAGAGAAAGAGAGAGAGAGGCAGAGGGAGAAGCAGGATCCCCAAAGAGCAGGGAGCCTGACAAAGGACTGATCCCAAGACCCTGTGACTCAAGCCACAGGCAGACGCCTTACCATCTGAGCCACCCAGGCCCCCATCAAGAATTTTTTTTTTAAGTTTCCATGTGCAATACATATACCCTATAGAAATTAAACCAAAGAAAACTTAGTTTATTTTCTAATAAATAATGAAGTAGGTAGGCTATCAGCTCATTAACAATGCAGTAAAAGGCAAACTTAAAAAAAGATATGAGATGATCAGATGACAGAGGGATGATCTCTAGCCAAGGGGATGAGAAAAAAGCTCCATGAAGGAAAAGAAATTTAAACTGGACCTCAATTGATGGGTTGGACTTTAGGAGGCAGAGGGAGTGACAGTGTTTCTGAAAGAAACTGGAAGAAACTTTCTTCTATTTACTGAAGAAAAGAAAAAGTGAGGAACCAGTCCTAGAAAGGGCAATTTCAGAACAATCTTCTTTGAAGGGGGTATGTTTGAGGGGCATACAAAATAGGCACAAAACCAAGAAAGACTGAAAAGTATATTGAAGATAAGTTATTAAGCATTTGTATCTACCATGCCAAGGCGTTTGGACATTATAATAAGAGAAGAATCATGAGATGTTTGGTCTAGAGAACTTAATCTCACAGTGTTAGTGTTGCATGGAGATAGTAGAAGTAAAAATGATGGAGATCTCCATATGAATGACAGAAAGATGGGATTGTTTAATGGGGTAAAAGGCAAGTTTGTGGAAAATGTGATTTTTGCATAAACTATCTGGATTATCTTTAACTGGCTAAAAATCAAGTTCTTTTTTTTATTATTTTTTTTAATTTATTTGTCAGAGAGAGAGGGAGAGAGAGCAAGGGAGCACAGGCAGACAGAGTGGGCAGGCAGAGGCAGAGGGAGAAGCAGGCTCCCTGCCGAGCAAGGAGCCCGATGTGGGACTCGATCCCAGGATGCTGGGATCATGACCTGAGCTGAAGGCAGACGCTTAACCAACTGAGCCACCCAGGCATCCCTCAAGTTCTTTATATATAACTCTTACCCATCTTCATTTAGTCACTCAACAAGGCATGAACTCTTCCTGATATTACTGATCATCTTGGGGCAGGGGAGGCAGCCATTATAGCAGGATTTTCCTGGTAAAGTATTGAACACACTATGACCATTCATGACTCCTCCCATGTCCTGCTAGGTGGAATGCCTGCTCTTGCCATCAGTCCTAAGTATTCTTAGAAACGGATGTGTGAACAGAGCTAAGGTTTATGGAGCAGGAGGAACAGATTAACTAGTTACCACATCAGCATGGGTAAGTTCATCTAATTAATCTTTGATGAACCCATTGTCACCAGGAGGATCAGGACACTGGAAAATATAAGCTAAGTAAATGTTTAATTTGAGCAAAGAAAAAGAAGCTTGATGAGCTTCCAGATTTTGACCAGATTTTTCTGGGCGGCAGGATCAAGTTTTATCTAAGTATTCTCCAAATGGTGGCCAGAGCTTCTGAGAACAAACATGCTTCAAAAGAACTCTACCCATGCAAGGCCTTTCAACTTGCTTTGACTTGAAGCCAACCAAGTTTTGTAAAGGTACTAAATTGGAGAAGATCCCATAAAAATGAATCTTTGGTGTCAATTTCATATTTATATTTTTAAAAAGAAATAGTGATGGAAAGAGGAAAGCTAGCTTTCCATTTCCATAAAGGTTTTAGAAAACACCTAGAGAAGTCCTGCCAGTGAAGCAGCTCCTCTCTGGGCTACATTTGCTCACAGTGTGACTCACAGGAGGTCACCTGCAACAGGAGAGGTTCTTCCTACCCCGGGTTCAGAACCAAATAAATAAATAGCACACTGACTTTGGAGAGACACACGTCAGAGCTAAACATGTAATTTGGAAAATTATATGTGGCTAATTGCCCAGAAAAGACCTCTTAGGTTTTCACAGAGATTCACTGGGAAGATTTTGGAAGATTCATCAGAAAGGCTTAGAACATTTCTCTTCCCAGGACAAGGGTGAGAAAAAAATATTCTGGGGAACATAAGAATGAGGCAGTACAGAGGTATTTATGTTTACCCTAGTGGCCACCTAAGGATAAACTAGAAATGCTGCCATAAACCCCTAACTTATACGGGAGACAACTCTTATGTCTCCCAAGCCGCTATCTTTTTTCTAATCTTAAAGTGTGTATATAGGCACCCGACTCTGCTGGTTGCTCACCAGAGTCACTGTTCAGAATTCACTGGTCTTACTTAGGGCTACAGCAAAGATGATAGATAGATAGATAGATAGATAGATAGATAGATAAAACAAAATAACTAGGCACAGGCACCTTCTTGATGACCAGCCTTGGCAAAAAACAAAACAGAACAAAACTGTGCAAATAAAATTATGAAGAGAGTATTGGGATGTCAGCCCAAATCATCTTGTCTTGGGCGATTTTTTTTTTCTCCCTCTACCATGACAAAAATAAAGAAGTAAGTGAATAAAATAGTGGCATCTCCTGATTCCCTCAGAAGTTCTCCACATTCTTGTTGAGGTAAAAGCTAGAAAACACTTGTGTATTCAGAGCAGGTGGAGACTGGTAGTTTCTGCTCCCAACCCCATCATTTTTACAGATGTGATCTGCTTTTAACTCCCTTGCAGAGCATCTCCTTGATAAGCCTGATTCTTACAAAGCCTGTATGACAAATCCTGAATCAAAAAACCCAAGTACCATCCAACAGAACTTTCTGTAATGATGCAAATGTCTTGTAAACCTTGTTGCCCAATATGTCAGTCATTTGCAACAGGTGACTATTAAACATGTAGAATGTGGATAGTCTACCTGAAAAAATCTTAATGTTATTTAATTAACTGAAATTTAAATAGCCACATGTGGCTAGAGGCTACCACATACAACACAAAGGACACCAGGTAGCTCTCCTTGATAGTGACAGCTCCAAAGTTATCAATGCCTATCTGCCCCATTTTAAACACCTTTGGATTAATGTGGAAGGGCTTTCCAGTAGTAAATGAAAAAGAAGTTAGTATTGCAATATATTTTCTAAAAGGATGTAATCACAGTACTTACAGATATGTAGGATAACGGACATAGAAGTAGCTAGTTTGCTAAAGGTCCAGTTTTGCACTTTTGATCATGAAAACATTATTATTTGCAATTAACCTTTTAAGCACCCCAAACTGGACCTGCCTTGCTTACTTTGAAGTTTCATCATCTCTATGTAAATTGTATTTTATGGTACTTTTATCTTCTCATAATCCAGTTTTTTTTATACTATGCACTTCTTCAAGTGAATGCTCTGCCCCTTAACTTCCAAAAATCTACCTAGACAACCACTTGCTTTGTCTACAAAATCAAACAGCCATGATCTTCTTTCTTGGTTAATTAACCTAGTTAACTACTAGGTTGATAACCAGTTCCTACTGGTATATAGTATTGTTGGTGACTTGCTTTTTCATGTTTTTCTTCCTGAACTTGTAGCAACTTCTTTGATTCCAAAGTTTAAAAACTCTATCTTATACCTGTTGTTGACCCATGTAAGTGCAACTTCACCAGATTATCTAGAACAAAGGTTCCCAAACTTTAAGGCACATAGGAATCATCACTGGAAGGCTTGCTAAACACAAATTCCTGGGTCCTAACCCGAGAGTTTCTGATTCAGTAGGTCCAGATGGAGCCAGAGAATCTGCATTTCTAACAAGTTCCCAGGTGCTGAGGATGCAGCTTGTTGGGGGACCACAATTTAAGAACCCCTCACCTAGACTTTAAGAACTCTTCTTGGTTTCTTGGATTTCTCACCTACCTACCTGAATCCCATGGTCAGTCATTTCGGTGTAGCCCCCAGAAATGCCCTTTATAAAATTTGGTATGCTGTGAATCAGTTGGGATACTATTCAAACGAAGAGTTGGAATCAGTGGGTCTGGAGTAGAGCCTCAGAATCTGCATTTTAAAAAGCATCCTAGGAGATGCTCATGATCCACTCTGAGTAACACCACCCTTGAATTCTTAACTTTCCCCCTTACTCATTTTCAACACTGTGTTATTCTGAGACACAGGTGTCCTAATATCTGCTAAGGAACTGGACTCTTCACACTCATTATCGCCTATGAGTCCTGTTAGCTAGCACTGGAGCTACCATTCCCCAGTCACATATTCAAAGTGGACATCACTGATTCATCAAGGCAATTATGAATGCTGAGTCTGAATATAGCCTCAACAACCTCCTCAGAACAGTGGGCATCAGACAGCCATTAACAAATCCCAGCAGACTCAGAGCAAGCTGTCTCTCTCTGTTCAAATATATCTCCCAAAATGGTTATACTGAACTTCACTAAGGATTGAAATTATCCCATCTTTTAATGTCAACAGATAAGTGAGGTGTTTTTTTTTAAAGATTTTATTTATTTATTTGACAGATGGAGATAACAGAGAAGCAGGCAGAGAGAGAGGAGGAAGCAGGCTCCCTGCTGAGCAGAGAGCCCAATGCAGGGCTTGATCCCAGGACCCTGGGATCATGACCTGAGCCGAAGGCAGAGGCTTTAACCCACTGAGCCACCCAGGTGCCCCGATAAGTGAGCTTTTTAAAGAAGATTTTCTTTGACAGAGAGAGAGAGAGAGAGCACACACAAGTGGGAGGGAGTGGCAGAGGGAGAGGGAGAAGCAGGCTCTCCACTGAGCAAGGACCCTATTGTGGGGCTCAATCCCAGGACCCTGAATCATGCATGACCTGAGCTGAAGGCAGATGCTTAACCGACTGAGCCAGCCAAGCACCCCAATAATCAAGCTTTCTATATACCTGAGAATATTTAGTTCACATGGCCACTCAGTTCCTTCTTCCTTGTGAATTTTGATAAATCCATTTCTTCCTCTAGTTTTCAACCATAGCTCTCTTTCTTGTCTTAATAGAAGTCATATTCTACCTTATTAATATCAGATTTTTTCCTTGTAAGATAATACATACCCTACTTGATATCTTTAATAATTTCTTTTTTTATTTCTCCCTTATCTAAAATAAGCTCATGTCTCTTATCTCAAAAACAAGGACTCTTGATGCTGCTATTACATCAAAATGCTGGTCTTGTTTCTCCTTGCTTTGACTTTCACTCGCCCAAAACTTGTTTCCTTCCCCACCGCTCTAGCAATGTCTCACAAGTGTTTATCCAGGGAATTCAATGACTTTTTCACCATTTTCAGTGCAGTAACCACTATTGATTAAACTCTTAGAAATAAAAGGTTTTATTTTCCACTGGCTCCTAGCCTACTCCTTGTTTAGATCTTTGGTTTCATTTCTCTTTCCACCACTTGATATCTAGAACCCAAAAAGTAGTTCTGTCTCTAGTACACTATAGCTTTCTCTCTCCAGCCTTCCTCAGATGTCTCATCGAGTTTCATTGCTTCAGCAAACACTTCTCTTGTGGGTGATGACACCCAAACCCATTTTCCTTTGAAGGTTCAGCCCTACTTTCCCAAAAGCCTATTAGGCATCTCCACTAGGATTTTCTCAACAGGTTTAAAGCTGATCTCATCTTTTCCTCACCTAAGTCAGTTTCCTCTTTGGGTTTCTTATTTTTGCTCTTCAAGTTACCTAGGCTCAGGGTCCTGGAATTGGCCTGGACCTGCCCACATGTCACTCTGTATACCCAATAAGTTCTCAGAGCCTATAAATACTTCCTTACTTCCTTCAAAGTGTTTCTCTAAACATTCCATTCCTTTTTATCACTGCCAATTCCAACCCAGTCTTATTACTTAATCTTCTAAGCATAGAAGATTTTTCAATTCTCTCCATGTCAATTAATCCAAGAAGCTACTGTAATGGAATTTCCCAAAACCCTTCCTTCTTATGTCACCCTCATGTTCCCAAAGCCTTCATCATACCATTTCCTACAGCAAATATAATCTATAATCCTATCCAAGAGATTCTGTAATTACAACCATTCAATCTATCCAATCTTACCTCCTTCTACCCACTCTATGAACTCCTCAGCCATGTTGGTCCATTTTTTCTCAAAACATGCCATCCTTGTTTTACAAAGAGCCATCACACCCCACTTCTACATGCTACCAGTTTCCTATGCCCTACCCTCCTCCATTGTTCATCCCAAAGTCCAACTTCTGGGTGGACTTCCTTGGCTATTTTTGCCCTAGTATGGTTTGCATAACTGAAGTCTTGTTTGAACAACTTACACAGCTTTCCTGTCCTTGCATTGCTATTTACCTTTTCCTATAAATCCTATATTCCTGCACAGATTCAAATCTCCCCGTAAAAGGAGGTCTATCTTACATCTGCTAGAATGGCAGCCAATCATAGATCAGCAATGTCACCAGACAGCTGAGTTTAAAAGTAAAGATTTTATCCTAATTGTGTCCATTTTATGGATCAGCATTATAATTTCTATGCAGTATGAACTATGCAACCATGCAGCATTGCCCTCAGGGTGATAATTTTATACATTGCTCTACAATAGATAAACACACCAGAGCAGGTAGTGTTTCCTCTAATAATGAGGCTTTCACACAGTCAAAAGCTGTAGTTTAACTAAATCTTGTTTCATATTCTAGCTAATAAATGCTCCTAAATATTTTTAAGCTTCCCCACCGTCGCTAAGGCTTAGAAAGGCTATTTGTCATACTTGCAAAGGCTTCAAATGAGGCATGATTTCCAGAAGAAAGCAGCTGTGTAAAATTGGCCTACAAACAGAAAGACGGCATGGCTGTGGGACACCTAGCTTGCTGTCAACAACCAAAACCTTCACTGGCACTGGTAAATGTTTTATTGGTTTAATATTAAATTAACTGCCCTTTGCATACGGAGTGCATTATACTTAATGGCATTCTGGTATTTGGAACTGCAGTTTGCTCTTATGCACCTGTAAAATTAGTATTTCATAATATTCCACTAAATTCGTAAAGCTTCATTTGTTTTCTATGCAGTTTTCAAAAGCTTGACATAGGCAGTGGAACTTGGGCTTGGAGAAAATCTGATGGGCAAACTGTTACCACAAAAGAGGGACTCCTTTATTTTTTCTATCTACAACACACACTATTTGAAACAAAGATTATAAGGTTTTTGTTTATCTTGAGTCATCGGTGAGCGATTAATGCACTTTGGTTGCCCTTCGTTTTGCTCAGGAAAAGTCTATCCGGGGAGATGAGTAATTGCAGGTTTACTGAGATCAAACCTGACGACAATTCTTCAGGCTGCTCCTGTTTAAATACCTTAACTGTTACTAAACCTTGGGTAGGGAGTCATTTTTGGTTTTGCCCAGACATTTTAAGCCTAAAATTAGAGAGGATTATTTACAAATAGTATTCATTTAGGGACAAAATTTCCCCGATTATAAAACAGTTAAAAAAAAAAACAACACCCTGAAAACAATGAAGCTTAGATTCTGTGCTTCTCTTATCAAAAGTTATTATATGGCTAACCCAGAACTCACCTTTCATATTAATTGGCCTAATTTACAGAAACAATTGTCATCCACTGATTCTGCTTTTGGCACTGAGAGCAGTTTGAACTACACACACACACACACACACACACACACACACAAAACAGTCTTAATTCAGTCGGCATTGTGGCCAAGCAGACTTTATTTTTATAGGACTCACTTTCTAAGGTAAATTGCCTAAAGCCTGACCTCATTCAAAGATGCCTATTCAAAACTGGATCTTCATTTATGTACAAGCACTTGTTTGAATACCTGTTTTCAATTCTTTTGAGTACATAATCTAAATAGATCTATAGAGACAGAAAACAGATTGGTGGTTGCTAGGTGCTGGGGGCAGAGAATGAGGGACTGCTTAATGGGAATGTGGTTTCCTTTCCGGGTGATGAAAATGTTTTGGAAGTAGATAGAGGTGATAGATGTACAAGATTGTGAATGTACTTTAAAAATGCCAGTGAATTATACATTTTATGTATGATGGTTAATTTTATGTATGTGAATATCACTTCAACTAAAAAAAGAAAAAAACTGATCTTCATCATGGGTTTACTGAACATATGGCTTGCAAGCCCCACTCAGGTCAGGTCAACAAGTGATACTGAGCTGCCCTAAAAATGAACCCCACAGCTTATCATCTGAAAGAAACATGGGACTTCTAACAATTTCTTACATTTTATTATATAATCAAAATTGCCTACTTCTATTTAGACCCCTTGCATCTATCTCTATTAACAGAACTATGTAAAGATTCAATATCCATCCCTCTCCCTTCTTGAAGATATTTCCACCAGTCTCTGTCTCCTCACAGTGTGTGGCCTTTCTTCATTTCCTTTCATTTCCTGAGCACACCTAAGGAGCTGGTATCCCTCGCAGACTCTGCACTGCACTCAGAGGACTTCTATGCCCCTACCAGGCTGCTAAGGCCTCTCAAACTTGGACTCGCAGCCCCTCCTTCTTACAGATCTGTGTGGCACTAGCCACCTGCATGTCCAGAAAACTCTCATTTCCCAAATGGAGTCCACTGTAAAAAAAAAAAAAACAACAGCTGACTTTAATAATAGTTTTTGAAAAAATTATTTAAAAAATGTTTTCATAGACATTCTCTTTGAATCTTCACAACTCCTTGGGGGATAAATAATATTGTATCCCTACACGGCAGCTAAGGAAGTTGAGGCTCATAAAGGTGAAGGGCTTGAGGTCACTAAGTTGATAAATTGCAAACATGTCCACTATTCAGCCTCCCAGTTCCTTACTCACCCCAGTGTATGACAGGGATACCTTTTTATCTCTCCAAAAATGGTTCCCTCTCCTACATTTGCAATCTTCCTTGGCAACATCACCCTCTCTACACTCAGGCTCAGGAACTGGAACCTTCCAAGTCATTCATGACCTTCTTCTCCTTCACTGCTAACATCTAACCAAAGTCTCTCCTGTTGTCTATTCTATGTCCATGGTTACCACTCATCCCCTCTTATATCTTCCAGACTACTTCAAAATTCTCTTAACTGACCTCCTAGCACCCAGTTCAATCCCTACAGGGTCCCCTATTATTGTATCCCATCATTCATCCCTATCCCAGAGAGCCGTGGTTCATCAGTGCTACCTATCAGACCACATCAAGGGTTTTAGCATGGGATTCAGGGCCTCTTCACATCTTTTCACTTTCCAGGTCTGTCTATCATAATTCCTCACCATGTCTTTAATTCAGGGATACTGAATTACCTTCTATTGCCTGAAGCCACTGCATTTCACTCTCCTGTGCCTTTACTTTTGCTGTTTCTTCTTCTTGAATTTCCTTCTTATTTTCTAATTGATGAAATCCTTCAAAATTCAATTTGAACCTCACTACCTTTGTGAAATATTTCCTGAGCCCCCCCTACCTGGTCCAGGGAGAATTAGTCAATCCTTACCTGATGTTTAATACAAAGCGCCTTTCCTACCATGTATATTAGTTTCCTAGGATTGCTATAATGAAGAAACACAACCTTTGTTGCTTAAAACAGCTGAAATTTATTCTGTCACAGTTCTGGAGGCCAGAAATACAAAATCAAGGTGTTGGCAAAGCTACACCCCCTCTGGGAGTTTCAGTGGAGAATCCGTTCCTTGCCTCTTCCAACACCTGATGGTTTGGTTGCCAGCATTTCTTGGCTTGTGACTGCATCTCTCTTAGCTATCTCCACATTGCATGTCTAAAAAGGACTATTTTCTCCTAACACGTGAAGGATAGCTTTGCTGGGTATACTAGTATGGTGTGAAAATCATTTTCACTCACAATTTTAAAGGCCCCTTGCCTTGCATTCTAAGTTCCATTATTGCTATCTGGTCCCATTCTTAGGTCTAGTTTACTTTATATGATCTCATTTTTTTTCACCCCTCCTGAAGTTTTTACCATTTTTTCTCTTTATCCCTGGTTTCTTAAAATATCATAATGGTGTTGCCTTGGTATAAGTTTTTTGGTACTCATTATATCAAATACTTGGTAGGATAGTTCAACATCCCTATTTCTAAAAAATGTTCTATTATTTGGTGAATAACATCCTATTTTTTTCTATTCTCATTTTCTCAAATACCTACTAGCTAGATGTTCGATAACCCGGAATAATCTGATAACACTCTTAAAAATTCTCTACTATCACTCATCTCCTTATCTTTTTATTTTTAAATTCTGGATATTTTCCTCAGATTTATCTTCCAACAATTCTATTGATTTTTTTAAAAAAAATTTAGTTATCCTATTTTTAATTTCCACAAGCTCTTATTTTTTTCTTGGCCTATTCCATTTTTAGCAACAACGTTAAGATGCAATGGTTACAATATTTCCATATATCTTTTTGAGATGTTTTATAACTTCCTCAAGTTTTCCTTTCTTATCTGTATTGCCTCTTCTTCCTCTGATTTCTTTCTTCCTATTTCTTTTGGTATTTATCTTTTCTGTAATAGGTTTTCCTCGAATGGTTGATGTTGCTTGGTTATCTATTTACATTTTACAGCAAAAGACTAAATACTTAAATAAAAGCTTTATGTATATTTATATGGTTTCTACAGGCCAAATATATGGTAGGTCAAATATAATTAATGCTGGTCTTCTTTCTAGGGATTGTTTTGGCTCTCCACAAAGAGAATCTCCAGTGTTCTGTGTAGAGAATCTCCAATGTTCTGTCTAGAGAAGGGGGTATATCTAAGGCCAGTTGAGAGGCAGGAAGGTCATTTTTCACCTTTTGGTTTATAGACTTCTATGTAGGATCAGTATAACATCTCAAGCTCATTCTCCTCTGGGCCCTTCTTCCTAATCTCTGAGATTTCTCTGGTTCAATTTCTTTCAAGGATAAACTTTCAGACTCTTGAAAGCATAGGAAGTTAGGAGAATTTTGTCTTTTTACTATAAACAGTTTAGAGTGTGTACCAAGAAGTTGCCTATTCCCGTCCATGTTGCTACAAAAGTTGGGTATTCATCCTTTCTGATGGAGGCATAATACTCCATAGTGTATATGGACCACATCTTCCTTATCCAAGATGCCCTTCCACGGATGAATGGATAAGGAAGATGTGGTCCATATACACTATGGAGTATTATGCCTCCATCAGAAAGGATGAATACCCAACTTTTGTAGCAACATGGATGGGACTGGAAGAGATTATGCTGAGTGAAGTAAGTCAAGCAGAGAGAGTCAATTATCATATGGTTTCACTTATTTGCGGAGCATAACAAATAACACGGAGGACCTGGGGAGATGGAGGGGAGAAGGGAGTTGAGGGAAATTGGGGTGGGAAGATGAACCATGAGAGACTGTGGACTCTGAAAAACAACCTGAGGGTTTTGAAGAGGTGGGGGTGGGAGGTTGGGGGAGCCAGGTGGTGGGTATTATGGAGGGCACGCATTGCCTGGAGCACTGGGTGTGGTGTAAAACTATGAATTCTGTTACGCTGAAAAGAAATGAAATAATTTTTTTAAAAAAAGCACTGCCAAATTAGCTGTAAAAAAAAAAAGTTGCCTATTCCTTTGACTTATTTTAAATATACCTATTTTCAGCTCCACAGTTCACCACTACACTCTTCATTCCTGCAATTACTTAGTCATTTTCTTATTTACAAACAAATTAGATTGGGTGGCATTTATTTCCATGTCACCATCTCCCAGCCCTGGCCCCAAAGTTATTTTGGTCTAATTTTCTAAGTCCCTTCTACCTACTGCATACACTTACTATCTACTATATACAAACACTTGCTATTTTCTCTACCTACTACTACATATTTAGAGGTCCAGAATCTCCCAGTTTATTCAAAGATTGTGTTTCTTACTCTCTATTCTTTTTTTTTTTTTCTTTTTGAGAACCTCTAGAGAGGAGGATACCAGATAATGCTTTATTTATTCCACCATTTGGAAATTAAAGCCCTCATTTATTCCACACCTTTCTCTCTGATCTTTTAACATACACTCTTTACTTTTTTTCTTCTAAAAAGATAGCCTTTCCCATTACCACCCCCAAACTTTTAGAGGCTCTGTTTCTCTCTCAAAATCCCCTCTTTGACCGTATTTCTGATACTGAAATAGTATTCAGTTCCCTATTTCTTCAAATAGGACTAAACTGCATTTTCTTCCATTTGTTCCAAATTGCCTCTTATCTCTCCCCCGTTTAAAATTGTGTCTATTCCTTTAAGGATAAATAACTTTCAACACAACATTCAAAACAGAGTAACTGAACACAGCACTGCTCAAAGGAAGGGAGGAAAAAAGATTACTATATGTCTAGGTGTACCAGTCACTCATTAAATATTAAACTGATTCCCACAAATTTTTCCATGGTGTTTTAAACTTTAAGAAAAGCCTAATGGAGCATCACAGTATGGATGCTCAGTGAATTGTAACAAATCAAGCAGGACTCAACTGGTCTGAGTACAAGTCTCTGGGATAAGTTTAACAACAAAAATAGACTTTATTTCCATCCACCACAATTATGCATTTTATCCATTGCTTTGGAAACTGTACAGGGGAATTATAAGTTCCGCAGTGTCAGTAATAAAAAAAAATCAATTAAAATATATTCCATGTTATTAAATAGTTATGACAGTTGCTTTCATTACTTCACAGATTTATAATTAGCCCTCAGAATACCACTGTGGTCATTTTCTATTTTGAATGGACAAACTGAGGCATGAAATAATAAAGTATGTTTTTAAAAAATATGTTTGAGGAAAAAAAAACAGAAGAATTAAGAATAATTTGGGCTTGGCTTACCCTCTTGTTTATCAGCCACATGACCTTCCATATAAGAGATTGTTCATGGCATCACTGAGCTTAAAACTCCAAGATATTTTTCACATTAAATCAGATACTTAAATGTAAAAACGGTCTACTTCCTGACATCTATAATGCCCACTCTATAAAAGTAAATATATTTTAGTCAAGCACTTTAATTATAAAAATGTCTGATAGTTTAAAATGTTGTGTTCACACTCTTTGAAATTATTACATTGCTGGGGCAAATACAATTAAATTTGGTTACACATTAAAACAGAGACCTGTTCATGTATTTTACTTTAATTGTGTGTCTATTTTAAAGAACACTTACAATTACAATGATTCAAATCCAAGGAATAATTTGTTGAATGTAAGACTATACCATGGTAAGACTATACCATGAACTTCATAGCTGGATGAAAATTACTGGATTCAAAATCATTCAATTGCCTGCACGAGCCAGAATTTGGATCAGATTTTTGGAAAATGTGGTCTATTATTAAAGCTCTCAATTGAAACTTAGTAAAGAAAATACAGAGAACTAAAAATGCAATGTGAAGAAGAGAGGAAGAATAATATTTTCAAATTATAAAGGAGTTGTGTTACAATGTAAATGATTATTCCTTCAGTTTGGGTAATTCTTGGTTGTACCATAAACCATCTCTCTCTAAACCTAACAGCCACACAGTAATGCCTATCCCAGCATGCTGCCAGAAGCATGGGAAAAAAACCTGCTGCCTTAGAAAGACTCTTACACAGAAGATGGGGAAGACCAGTCACACAGCTGTCATGCCTGCCCGTTCTAGCCTGAGCCTCAAAGACTACAACCTGTTTTAATCAGCATTTCTCTGGTCTAAAGCCAAGAAGACTCCATAGTCTTCTTGGTATACAAGGAGTCTCTTCCCCTACCAGTGGGCACAACCTGATACAGCCTTTTCTTCGCACTCATACTTTGGTGGGGTGGGGAGGGTCTCTACTCTGGTTCTGGATTCTCCTCTGGAACTCTATGAGGACACTGATTATCCAATCTAGCTCTCCTCTGCCCCATTTCCTTGGAGGTGGCGTCCCACTCCCTATACTAGCTGAGGTCCTCTTTTGGAGAAGGTCTTTTTTTCTTAATAGATTTCTTAGACAGTCAGCAGTGGTCCCCTTTCAGCCTGAATGGATTCCTCTGAACCACTTGCTTCATCACAATACCATCACCTGTGACATGAACAATTATGAAAGCTTGCACACAGCGCTTCTCTAGTCCATACTTCATACCACAGCCAGAATGGTCTCTGCCTCTCATCTGCTTAAACCTCTTCAGAGGGGGCCCCAGTCCTCTCAGGATAAATTCCAAACCCTTAACTATTTCTATAATTTTACTTCCTGTCTTGCTCCAACCCAATCTCTATGTTCAAACCCTGTTGGGCTATTTATATATCCCTGAGCACAAGTTCTTCCTATTCTCTGGTCTATGGAATTACCACAGCTATAGAGACTTGAGTCTAATGCACTGCACCCTCACTCTAGGCTGGTTTTTCTAAAAATCACTTTCCCTAATACCAATTCATCTACAAATTAACATCTCTTAGACATTTAAATTTTTTTGTATTTTATCTTATTTCTTTTCAGTGTTCCAAAATTCATTGTTTATGCACCACACCCAGTGCTCCATTTAAATTTTTAAAAATACACTCTATTATTTTTAAGCCATATTTTGACTTTAAAGTTTTTTCTTGCTCAACTTATTTCTAACTTTTTTTTTTTAATTGCAAGATTTGGGGCACCTGGGTAGCTCATCAGTTAAGCTCCAACTCTTGGTTTTGGCTCAGTTCATGATCTTAAGGTCATAGAATTGAGTCCCACATAGTGCTCTGTGCTCAGCAGGGAGCCTGCTTAAGATTCTCTCTCTCTCCCTGTCTCCACTAATGTGGTATCATCCATTCTCTCTCTCAAATAAATAAATATGTTTTAAACTGCAGGATTTTATGGAAAATGAGATCTAAATTTTTTTTTGCAGATGTCTCTTATGGTGGTTATATTTTTTGAAAACTTTAAGAACATTCAACACAAATAATTTTTCATTTTTTTATTATTTTATCTTTTATTATTTATTTTAGCGAGAGAGAGGAAAAAAGTATGAGCAGGAGGGATAGAGGGAGAGGGAGAGAACATATCAGGCAGACTCTGCAGTAAGCACAGAACCTGATGTAGGGCTCCATTTCACAACCCTGAGCCAAAACCAAGAGTTGGATGCTTAACCAACAGCACCATCCAGGTACCCCTTAAGGAACTTTTAAGCCAGCAATTCATGCTCTCAGCAGTATGCAAAGCAAGAATCACAATAACTTACTGTCTTTTATATTATTTAGGCTTTGTCACTAAGTAGCCAAAGATAGCCAATATTTGAAATTTGACCAATATTTTAGTTGATGAATATTCTAGGATGAAACCAAGGAAATGCCTAAGAGAGTTAGAGAACAATCCTAAAAAAATTAAACAGAGTGAGTGAGAAATTATTTAACCTATTATGCAAATGCGTAAATGCACTAAATATCAAATTTCAAAAAAAGCATATTTAAATTAACTGACAAGCATCTGAGAATGCTTTTTTTGTGCATAACTGTATTTTGATTTTCACTATAGCACCATGAGATAGATCTTCACTACCAAGAAGAAGAAACTAAAATTCAGATACATTAAATGAAATGTATCACGCAACTGCAATGAACGGAGGCAGGACTCGAACCTATGTCTTTCAAGAACTTCACTGCTCTTTTCACTGCAGTCCACGAATCTTGAAATCTGAATGATGTCATGAGTCCATGAATCCAAATGACAGAGCTGAAAATGTTACCACTGATGTCTGCTTCATTTTTTCATAGTTGGATAACTCAAAAGGAAAACAGATTTGAGAGACTCAGGAAAACTACAGTACTGTGTAACAAGCCGCCCCAAGCTCAGTAGTTAAAGAACAATAATTTATTACAGCTCACACATGACTGCAGGTTAGCTGGGGGTGGGCTAATCTAGGCTGGGCTCAGCTGGGGCAGAAGTGCTTTTAGCCTACAGTATCTGAGAAGATTCTGCTTTATGGGACAGGTCAGATGAGGCGATTCAGCTGCAGGGTGAAAGTCCAGCTTGCTCAAATTTTTTTCCTGTTTTATTCTGAAGCTCAGGCTAAAGGGATAGCCATGGCTCAGATGTGCTTCTCATGACAGTGAAGGAGACATAACAAGGCAAGTAAAAACTCATGACCCTTAAGGCCAAGGCTAGAAATGGTGCATTGCTATTTCCACCAACATGACATTGGACAAAGCCGGGGCTGAGACCCAAATCAAAGAGAAAAGTATGCTGTGGATCAAAGAGGCAATCACGAGGTAAAGAAGAAAGAGATGAAGAAACAGAGCCAACAATTCATTCTTTCTAAAACATTGTTTCCTAAGTACCCTCTGATTTGAAAATCTGAGATCAGGTACACTGCTTGGACAGTAAAATAAATTCACCTTTCTTCTTTCCATTTATCCTTCTGTTTATCTATCCTTCTGACAAACTTTGAAAGCCTACTAGGCAAAACAATACTATAGACACTGGAAATGCAAAATTAATAAAAAATTTCTCTATCCTTGAGATAAGACAGAAACATAAACAATATCTTCATAGAATATGAGAACTTTAATACAATAAAGGGAGAGTTTAATTGGGATGACTTTTCTGGATGATAGTTTGGAACATAAATCAGAATGTTTTTAAAAAGGACTTTTCATTTAATATAACTTTTCACCTCAACCTTCAGTTAACAAAATAACTGGATAAATATACCCAGGTGTACATACAGGGATATTGAACAAATACTGTTTAAAAGAGTAGATAACTGGGTGCCTGGCTAGCTCAACCAGAAGAACATGAAACTCTTGATCTCAAGATTACTCTCAAGAGTAATCTCTATTTAAAAATAAGATCTTTAAAAACATTTAAAAGAAGAGCATAAATAACTGAAAAGAACTTAAATTCAATAGTATCAATGTATTTCTGGAAGGAAATACACCAACAATTATAAGTAGTTATCTCTGGTTAGTATGATTATGAGTGATATTTTTCTTCTTATTTCTGTTTGGCTTCTATTTTGCCTATAATGGGCAGAAACTACTTATATAAAAATAAATTTAAAAATATGACTAAAGAAAAAGAAAACTTGAATTATAGTTTGATTAGAACTAAAACATAAAAATTAAGGTTGCCAATAACACATAAACAAATAATTAAAATATAATGTAATTTGGTTCACAATATTTGCTATATACCAAATACAAAGAAACACTCTCTAGAATAGGCCAGCCCTATGGAAACCTTACAGAGCAGATCTCTATTAGAGCTAAACTTAGAAGGATGTGTGGAAGCTTGCCAGGAGAAGAAAGGGAAGTGAGACTGTGTCTTCCTGGTAGAAGGGAAATTTTTGTAGAAATAATGAGCAGCTAAGGGTATATAAAGGAATTCCCATCATTTGTCAAAAACTTTAGTGAGACTGAGGGACCAAGGAAGATTTGAACTACTTATGAAATTCTTACTATCAAAATTTTTACCAAAATCAATGCATTTTCTAATACAGGAAGTACCAATGAAGGAAAAGATAGCATGTTTTACTAAGTAGATGTGGAGCATCTTAGATTTATGCTATTGAGGAGAGAGTTGTAAATCAAGTGTTCACCTCCCTGTGGTCCTTAATTAAATGTTTGATTCAGCATTGAAAATGTTAGGTAGCTACTGAAAAGACTGTTGATTTGAGTAACGTTTTATATTTGAAAATGACAGGTCTCTCATAATAAGACATTTCATCTTGGGAAAGGCAGGATAGAGTTTTTCAAAGCCATTGGGAAGATATGGTCCATTTACTGATTTCCATTTCTGGACCTGATTTATAACCATGTGAGTTCATCAAATTCAAAGAGAGAAGAATTTCTGCCAGGCAGATATTTTAGACCAGACCAGATTGCTGGATATCATCAAATTTCAAGATTGTTATATTTTCCATCAACTGTCCTATTCCTCCACACTTTGCATGTACTCACTAGTTTTTTTTCTTTCTATTCCTAGAGCTTTTATAGGTGATTATTTTCTTCTGTTAATACATAAACTTGAGCTTTTTTGGCATCTAGTTTTTCATAAACTCAAGCATATGTTGCTTCTTTCCCAAATCAATGACATTAATGGAAAGAATATGATCTCAAAGGCAAAGTTGAAATTGTGCTATAAAAATTTTGACACAAATCCTTTTAATTCTAGACCATTTATATTTGACTTGTCTCATTATTTTGTTATATATCTTACCTCTTTTTGCAAAAGATTTGTCATTTCCTTCAACGTAGTACCTGAAGCATATAATTATTTTGTATTTTTGTCCCATTCCCTATCCCCACTCACAGACATACAAAGCACTAAGCTCTGCAATTTGGTGAAGTTGGTGAATTCAGAGAAACTCATGTATACTCTGTTCTTCCTGCTCTTCTAAAATGTTTGTCTATATATTTTGCATTTTCAAGTTCTTTTTAAAATCTTTTTATCATTTTATTTTTTCCATCATGATAATTATACTCTTTAATCTCCATCCCCTATTTGCCCATTCCTCCCCCCACCATTCACCTCTGGTAACCATCAGTTTATTCTCCATTGTTAAGAGTCTCTTTCTTGGTCTCCTTTTTTTCCCCTTTGCTTGTTATTTCTTAAATTCCACATATGAATGATATCATATGGTATTTGTCCTTCTCTGACAATTTTGCTTAGCATTATAGTCTTTAGCTCCATCCAAGTCATTGCAAATGGCAAGATTTCATTTGTTTTTATAGCTCAGTAATATTCCATTATAAATATAAATATATATAAAATATATACATGTATATATGTATGTGTATATATATGTACACACACACACACACACACACACACACACACCTCTTCTGTATCCATTCATCTATAGATGGACAACTGGACTGCTTCCATTGTTTGGCTATTATAAAAAATGCTTCAATAAACATGGGAACTGCATGTCTTCCTTTGAATTAGTGTTTTTATATTTTGGATAAATACACACAGTAGTGCAATTGCTGGATTGTAGGGTAGTTCTATTTTTTATTTTTGAGGAAACTCCATACTGATTTCCATAGTGGATGGACCAGTTTGTGTTCTAAGTCTGCATGACAGTTCCTTTTTCTCCGCATCCTCGCCAATACTTGTTGTTCCTTGTGTTGTTGATTTTAGCCATTCTGACAAGTGTGAGGTGATATTGTGGTTTTCATTTGATTTGTATTTTCTCAATATTTTCAACTTCTTAAGTTTTCTACTTCAATTCCTATAGGAAAAATCATTTGCCAGGTACCTTTGCACATAAATCTTATAATATTTCCTTGACACAAAGAGGACTTTTGAGGAAAATTTGTAAAAAGAGCCTGAAGATGTTTATTTTACAATAAAGCACACACACAAACAGGCAAAGAAATTTAAAGCCCTTTCTTTGAATGGCTTTTTAATTACTTCTGTATTTCACTTGTTTCTCATTCTCTTTAGAGCAATAGTTTCTAATTTTTGCTGGACATAAGAATCATTTGAGATGCTATTAAAAAATACCCATACTTAAGCCTCGCCCCAAGTGACTGAATCTGAATCCATTAAGGAAGCCCCTAGCATGAATATTTAACATGTCTCCTAAGACAATTCTGAAAGTAAATTGTAGGGGCCAAAGTCATAATCACTGAATTAGACTTCTCCAAAATTAAAAAAAAAAAAGATTTTGACTTATTCAAAGAAAATGAGCTGATACTTAAATTAATCTTAGGATCAACACAACCCAGTAAATGTGTTGAGATTGCCAATTAAGCAAAAGGTACAGAGTGAGTCAACGGGAACTTTAAGAACAGGGTTTCCAATATTATCATTCCAAAGAAAAGTCTATCTGTTCAGCCTTATCAGTCTACTTATTCTCTCAATTTAGGGCTATAACATCTAGACTTCCTCAGTTGTCTGATTCTCTTAAATTTAAACAAAATGGCTGAATTCACCAGATGTTCTGTTCTCAGATTAACCAGGTGATCTGGCATCAGACTCCACCTCCATGTCAAGATGAACTGGTAGCCTGCCAAAGCATCTCCTCTACTCAAAGTCCTTTTTTCTGGGTAGAAAGGTTAAAATCATAGCAGAGCTGAAACAATACTGCTAACTCTAACAAAAAAGGCCAGAAACAAACCCAAAAAGGAAACTGGGCTCCCAACTTCAGATCTTGACCTCTGTACCATTCTATTCAATTTGAACCTTATATTTTTCCTTTTTCAATGCTCCTTCTTCTGAGATGATATGCCCTCTGGCTTCAGATTATAAGCAAAAACCAAAACCACTTTTTTTTAATCCAATGTTTTTTCTAAGTTTTATCTATTTCTTTGAAATATCTTAAATGCTATGGTTATTTCAAGTAGTAATTGTGTTTTTACATCATCTCTGAGAATGTCACGTAGTTCAGAGAAAAAGAGCCAAAGTAGTTCAGTGTTTTTGGCTTATCATTTGAATATCTGAAAGCACTGCAGCTGGAAAGAATTCCATTAATTTGTGGCTAGCACCGATACATCAGCCTTAAGAGCTTCCAAGTAAACACAGGGAAATTGGCATTGCTATCTTGTGGCAAGAACCAAAGAACAGAGTGGTACAGAGTTCTCCAAGAAGGAAACATTAACCCAGATGTGAACAAGACAATGAATGAATTGTTCATTGGAACTTTTCAACCTTTCAGCTGTGAGCAGCAATTATAATCACCAAACCATCCAAACACTCAAAGGAGACTTAAACCTGAAAATTACCCATCATGGCGCAAGCACAATTATGTCTCCATAGCTCCATGAAGTACAGGAGTCCAAATTTAACTTAGACACTTTAAAAAAATTAAACTTCTCTTTAAAAGAAACCCAGAAAACCATGTGGTCATGTGTAATGTGTGCACGTGTGTGCACGCACCCCCCCACACACCCTACATTTAAAAACAACTGGCATTTATCTTCAAGAATCAAGTCTTCATACTTATTGCATAACACTCCTTTCACTTCTAATCAGAAAGGCAATCTTTCTTTGAATATTGTAAATATAATTTATTTGCAGATCTACCAGAAAGGATTACAGCAGGCTATTTTAGGCCTCTGACTTCAGAGTTGTGTAGTACCTTAACTTTTTTTGCCTTGCCAGGGGACAGAAGTTTTTGTGTTTTCCTTGCCTGGATGCTAAAGTTCTAAATCATGTGTTTTATTAAGTATCTTAAATAATCAGATGATTTCTATTTTGAAGTGTGCAATTACACTTTTGCTCCCAAATCAGATTCTTTTAGTGTTCACCTCTTAAGTGGTTGTGTTTCTGGCTCATTAGTAGTTCAACCAAAGTGTTACTTCCCATGTGCCATAGGGAAGATCAATTCTGGTAGCATTTAACCAGCAATATGAATGAAATTATTTTACCTCATTTTTCTACATATTCCATTAGAAATCTCTCTGATGTTACCTTGATACATACAATTAAAAAAAACACTTGATTGATTGTATTATCTATGTATCTTCTGGAAGCTGTTTTGAAGTTACTAACTGTTAAAAAAACAAGTGTATAAAACATCTTTACTGATTTTGACCAACTGAATGTATGTACAAATCATTTTAGGAATGATTTTAGATATGTATAAAGAGATAACAAAATATATTAAAAGAGAATGTTCACAAAAATGAAAGGAATGAGCTTTTAGAAAAATGAAAGTAAATGACTACTACAAATATAGCTTAGGGAACAGCCAGTGAATCTTAATTCTTGTAAGTCAGACATAATAACTGATTCTGATAATATCTAGTATATTACTACTTTTATGCACAATTTCCTAGTTATAAACACAATACCATAAGGGTTTTGGCCTGAAAATATTTCTGTAAAATTGTTCTTCTAAGGAAAACAGAATGAAAATCTAAATAAATTGCACATCTTATAATATTATTGTACACTAATTCAAAGCCATAGGCACAAATTATTTCACCTTATTTTTATGAGGAAGAACTTGACCATGGTAAAAGAGAATTCTTTGTACTGTTTTCTTCAAAATTTGCTTTGGAAAAAAACAAAATACTCCTTGATATTAAATTAAATGTGGCAAACCCATATGAATGTGATGGTAAAACAAATAACTATATTTCTAATCTTTTAACATGCAATTAATAAATTGTTATTTGGAGGAGAGATTTCATGCCCAGTAAGTTTTATGGATGAAGTCTTAGGTCTTTCTTCTTATAAATTAGACACAACACTTGTGTCAGAGGAATATCCAAATAATGGATAGCTATTGAAATTCACCAATCATGAGTATCAATATTTCCAAAATTCTATGGCATACTGAAAATCCCATTATTTCCAAAACCTAAACCCATGTGCCTGAGGAAACTTTGTGCTAATGGTGGATTTCTTTTTATGATCTTTACATAAATTATGAATATTGGTTTTTGTGTACAAATCATAACACATAATATTATGGATTTTCATCTCAAATATTTAATATAAAATATAGCTTATGATTATTGGAAACCAAGACATTTCCTCTTGACATTTTATAGGAAGTGAACCTCCCTTACATGTCTTTCCATAAGAGTATATTCAAAGATACAGATTAAGACAGTAATTTTCAAACTTTTGATTGGTGGCCAATGCAAAAAAAAGACCCTGCATTGGGACTGGGTCAGGGCACATGCATACATATATATGTATAACTGAAATGTAAGTTTAACAAAGTAAAACTCCCCCTTACTACAAGTGATATTCTTATATTTTCTACTCCACTCCATTTATTTCCATTATCAGTTATTATGTTTTAGTTTTGCATACTGATTATGACCCACAATATTAATTTTATGAACCATCCATTTTTCCCCACCCAGAGTTTGCAAAACACTTCTCTGAGAAAAAGAATCTTGCCCATGTCTACCTCTGTGATGGGAGAGGGAAGGTCTTCTGTCCCTGTCAGGTATTCCATTATGCTCAGGCCCCCAAAAAGTCTAGGCCCTTGTCAGAATCTACAATCTAGGCCCTTGACAGAAAATACAAGTGGAAAGTCACTGTTGTGCAATATATAAAATCTTGTAAGAAGCTACATTTGTGGAGATTATCTGAAGGACAGGCATACCATTCATGTGAATGGATAATCTTTGACATCTACTCCTGAATTAAGCCACATCAAAAAAAAAATCATAAAGTGATTTTCATCAAGGATCCATCAGCATATCCCTCTGAGAGACAGTGAGAGAATCAAGCATCAGGAAGAAGTGTGTCTACTAGGGATACTCTGGTCCAGGGTACCTCACAGTTGGATGTGTACAAATACCAAGGAAAATCCTGTTAAAATGCTAATGCTAGTTCAAAAAGGCTGCAATAAACCCTGAGATTCTGCATTTTTAACAAGATCCAAGGTGAGGACAATGCTGTTGGTACAAAAAACACACTTTGGGCAACAAGGGTCCATATGAGACAATGTTACTCCTAAAATTCTGCATTTTAGAATTCTGATTTTTGGAGAGTACTTGAGAGAAATATTTTTGAACATTATCAGGAAGAACTTTTCTTTTATTGGTCAAATGCTTTGTACTGGGAAAAAATAGTTACATTTTATTAAATTAGACTTATTCCTGGATCTATGTTATAATTCTATTTTTCTTTCTCCATTATTACAAATTTAAATTCTGATTCTATCTCTCACTTGCATATACTGCTAAGAATTACTTTTTATTGGGGCACGTGCACCTGAATGTTTATAACAGCAATGTCCACAATAGCCAAACTATGGAAAACTTAGGTGTCCATCAACACATGAATGAATAAAGAAGATGTGGTAAATATAAGCAATGGAATACTATGCAGCCATCAAAAGAAACAAAATCTTGCCATTTGCAATGATGTGGATGAAACTAGAGGGTATTATGCTGAGCGAAACAGGTCAATCAGAGAAAGACAATAATCATATGATCTCTCTGATATGAGGAATTTGAGAGTCAGGGCAGGCGACTGTGGGGGGGTAGGGAAGGAAAAAATGAAAAAAGATGGAATCGGGAGGGAGACAAACCATGAGAGACACTTAATCTCATGAAACAAACTGAGGGTTGCTAGGGGTTGGGGTGTAGGGATAGGATGGCTGGGTTATGAACACTGGGGAGGGTGTGTGCTATGGTGAGTGCTGTGAAATGTGTAAGCCTGATGATTCACAGACCTGTATCCCTGGGGCAAATAATACATTATATGTTAATTTAAAAAAAATAATTACTTTGTATATTTTTAAATAAAACATTAATAGCATAACATTGTTCAAGACTGTAGGATTTAGGGGCACCTGGGTGGCTCAGTGGGTTAAAGCCTCTGCCTTTGGCTCAGGTCATGATCCTAGGGTCCTGGGATTGAGCCCTGCTCTCTGCTCACCAAGGAGCCTGCTTCCTCTCTTCTCTCTCTCCCTGCCTTTCTGCCTACTTGTGATCTCTGTTTGTCAAATAAGTAAATAAAATCTTTTTAAAAAAAAAGATTGTGGGATTTAGAGGCAAGATGGCAGAGGAGTAGCAGACTGAAATGACATCAAATCCCAGGAGTTCAGCTAGATAGGTATCAAACCATTACAAACACCTACAAACTCAACAGGAGATAGAAGAGAAGAAGGGCAGCAATTCTAGGAACAGAAAATCGACCACTTTTTGAAAGGTAGGACATGCAGCAAAGTGAATCCAAAGTGATAGGAAGACAGACCACGAGGAGAGGGGCTGGCTCCTGGCAAGTGATGGAGTAGTGGAGCACAAAATCAGAACTTTTAGAAGTCTGCTCCACTGAGGGACATCACTCCAGAGGTTAAGCGGGAGTGGAGCCCTCCCGGGGACAGTGTGGTCTCAGGTCCCACAGGGTCACAGAAAGATCAGGGTGTCTGAGTGTGGCAGAGCTGCCACGTATCAGAGCCGGGAAGCCGACTACAGAGACAGAGCCAAGAGCTGAGCTTTCAGATAGGGGTTACCTTAAACTGTGATCCAAGGCACTATCAGACCACTGCTCTTGGAGCAGGGACCCCACAGGTGGCAGATCCAGGGAGACTTACCTTCCTCCTCTGGGAGGAGCAGTGCAGCAGGAATCTGCTGGGTTTGGAGACTCCAAATGGGGCCATGCACTAGAGATAGAAATGCTCAGTCACAGGCCGGGTGAGCACAAAGCACAGCTGGGTGAGCACACAGCACAGTTGGAGACCAAGGAAACGGGAGTGATTGACTGCTTTTATATGATAGCCCACTGAGGACTGGGGCTCTGAGCCCTCGGCTCCTCTGGGCTGGAGACTGGGAGAGCACCATTTTCATTCCCATCCTCCAAAGTAGTACGGAAAGTGGTCAGGGAACAAAAGCTCAGAAGTGAACCTGAGCAGATTACTTAGCCCGGTCCCTGGCAAGGGCAGTACAAATACACCTCAGGCAAAGACATTTGAGAATTATTGCCACAGACCCTGCCCACACAAGATCATCAAGAACATCCGGCCAAGACCAACTTCACCTATCAAGGAGACTAGAGGAACTCCAGAGCTAGGGGAAAACAACACACAGAATTCATGGCTTTTCTCCTATGATCCTTTAGTCTTGCAAAGTTAATTTTTCTTAATTTTATTTTTTCTAATTCCTTTTTTAACTTTTCCTCTTTCCTCTGTTAATGTTTTTTAACTAGTTTATCTAAACAATACCTTTCTCAAAAAAAATCTTTTTAAACCTTCACTGTTATAGTCATATTTTATCCCTTCACTGTATTTAACCTTATTTTTTTGTATACATACAGGGTTTTTTTCTCCTAAACAATTTTGGGATACAATTTCTTCTAATCAAAATATACCCTAATCTAGCACATGGCTTTGTTCTAGTCTCTAGCCTGAGCACATTCCCTCTTTTTTTTTTTCTTTTTCCAACCAACTTATCTTATCAATTCCTTTTTTAGAATTTTTTTAAAATTTTCATCTTTACAGTCATATTCCATCCCTTCATCATGTTTATCCTTATTTTTGTATACATATATATATATATGTTTTTCTTTCTTTAAAAATTTAAGAGGTAGTTTCTTCTAAAAGACAAAAATACACCCAAAATGAAATGGGTGGCTCTGTTCTATTCACCAGCCTAAAAAAAATACACACACACACACATATGTATATATACATTTTTTAAATTTCTTTTTTCCCCCTTTATTCTCCTCCCATTTTTGGATCTCTTCTAATTTGGTTAGCATACATTTTTCTGGGGTCTTTGCCACCCTTTTAGTATTTTATTATCTTGTTCATATATTCTTATCTGGATAAAATGACAAGGCAGAAAAACTCACCACAAAAAAAAAAAAAAAAAGAACAAGAGGCAGTACCAATGGCTAGGGACCTAATCAATAGGGATATTGGGAATATGTCAGAACTAGAGTTCTCAACAACAGTTCTCAAAGGTGCTAGCTGGGTTCGAAAAAGGCTTGGAAGATATTAGAGAAATCCTTCTAGAGAAATAAAATCCCTTTCTAGAGAAATAAAAGAACTAAAATCTAACCAACTTGAAATAAAAAAAGCTATTAATGAGGTGCAATAAAAAATGGAGGCTCTTACTGCTAGGATAAATGAGGCAGAAGAGAGAATTAGTGATATAGAAGACCAAATGGCAGAGAATAAAGAAGCTGTGCAAAAGAGAGACAAACAACTACTGGAGCACAAGGGGAGAATTTGAGAGATAAGTGATACCATAAGATAAAACAATATTAGAATAATTGGGATTCCACAAGAAGAAGAAAGAGAGGTGGGGGGAAGAGGATATACTGGAGCGAATTTTAGTAGAGAATGTCCCTAATATGGTGAAGGGAACAAGCATCAAAATCCAGGAAGCACAGAGAAACCCCCTCAAAATCAATAAAAATAGGTCCACACCTCGTCATCTAATAGTAAAACTTGCAAGTCTTAGTGACAAAGAGAAAATCCTGAAAGCAGCCCGGGAAAAGAAGTCTGTAACATACAATGATAGAAATATTAGATTGGCAGCAAACTTATCCACAGAGACCTGGCAGGCCAGAAAGACCTGGCATGATATATTCAGAGCACTAAATGAGAAAAATATGCAGCCAAGAATACTATATCCAGCTAGGCTATCATTGAAAATAGAAGGAGAGATAAAAAGCTTCCAGGACAAACAAAAATTAAAAGAATTTGCAAATACCAAACCAGCCCTACAGGAAAGATCGAAAGGGGTCCTCTAAGTAAAGAGAGAGCCTAAAAATAATAGACCAGAAAGGAACAGAGACAATATACAGTAACAGTCACCTTGCAGGCAATACAATGGCACTAAATTCATATCTTTCAATAGTTACCCTGAATGTAAATGGGCTGAATGCCCCAATCAAAAGACACAGGATATCAGAATGGATAAAAAACCAAAACCCATCAATCAACTGTCTATGAGAAACTCATTTTAGACCCAAAGACACCTCCAGATTTAAACTGAGGGGGTGGAAAACAATTTATCATGTTAATGGACATCAAAAGAAAGCTGGGGTGCCTGTCCTTATTATCAGATTAATTAGATTTTAAGCCAAAAACTATAATAACAGATAAGGAAGGACACTATACCATTCTTAAAATCATGCTTCTGTCCAACAAGAAGACCTAACAATTTTAAACATCTATGCCCCTAACATGGGAGCAGCCAATTATATAAACCAATTAATAACAAAAACAAAGAAATACATCGACAATAATACAGTAATGGTAGGGGACTTTAACACCCCCTCATTGAAATGGACAGTTCATCCAAGCAAAAGATCAACAAGGAAATAGAGGGCTTAAATGACACATTGGACCAGATGGACATCACAGATATATTCAGAACATTCCATCCCAAAGCAACAGAATACACATTTTTCTCTAGTGCACATGGAACATTATCCATAATAGATCACATCCTGGGTCACAAATCAGATCTCAACCAGTACCAAAAGACTGGAATCACTCCCTGTATATTTTCAGACCACAATACTCTGAAGCTAAAACTCAGTCACAAGAGGAAAGTTGGAAAGAACTCAAATACATGGAGACTAAAGAGCATCCTACTAAAGAATGAATGGGTCAACCAGGAGATTAAAGAATTGAAAAAATTCATGGAAACAAATGATAATGAAGACACAACTGTTCAAAATCTGTGGGACACAGCAAAGGTCATCCTGAGAGCAAAGTATATAGCCATACAAGCCTTTCTCAAGAAACAAGAAAGGTCTTAAGTACACAACCTAACTCTACAGCTATAGCTAAATGAGCTGGAGAAAGAATAGCAAAGAAAGCCTAAATCCAGCAGGGGAAGAGAAATAATAAACATCAGAACAGAAATCAATGAAATAGAAACCAAAAGAACAGTAGAACAGATCAATGAAACTAGGAGCTGTTTCTTTGAAAGAATTAATAAGATTGATAAACCCTTGGCCAGACTTATCAAAAAGAAAAGAGAAAGGACCCAAATTAATAAAATCATGAATGAAAGAGATCACAACCAACAGCAAAGAAATACAAACAGTTATAAGAACATATTATGAGTAACTATACGCCAGCAAATTTGACAATCTGGAAGAAATGGATGCATTCCTAGAAACATACAAATTACCAAAACTGAACCAGGAAGAAATTGAAAACCTGAACAGACCCATAACCAGTAAGGAGATTGAATTAGTCATCAAAAATCTCCCAATAAAAAAGAGCCGGGCCAGATGGCTTCCCAGGGGAATTCTACCAAACATTTAAAGAAGAATTAATACCTATTATCCTGAAACTGTTCCAAAAAATAGATATGGAAGGAAAACTTCCAAACTCATTTTATGAGGCCATCATTACCTTGATCCCCAAACCAGACAAAGACCGCACCAAAAAGGAGAATTACAGACCAATATCCCTGATGAACACAGATGCGAAAATTCTCACCAAAATACTAGCCAATAGGATCCAACAGTACAATAAAAGGATTATTCACCAAGACTAAGTGGGATTATTCACCATAACCAAGTGAGCCGCAAGGCTGGTTCAACATCCACAAATCAATCAATGTGATACAAGACATTAATAATAAAAACAAGAACCATATGATACTCTCAATAGATGCAAAAGAAATTTGACAAAGTACAGCATCCTTTCTTGATCAAAACTCTTCAAAGTGTAGGGATAGAGGTTACATACCTCAATATCATCAAAGCCACCTGTGAAAAACTCACAGCGAATATCATTCTCAATGGGGAAAAACTGAGAGCTTTTCCCCCTAAGGTCAGGAATACAGCAGGGATGTTCACTATCACCACTGCTATTCAACATAGTACTAGAAGTCCTAGCCTCAGCAATCAGACAACAAAAAGAAATAAAAGACATCCCAATCGGCAAAGAAGAATTCAAACTCTCACTCTCGGCAGATGATATGATACTTTATGTGGAAAACCCAAAAGACTCCACTCCAAAACTGCTAGAATGCATACAGAAATTCAGTAAAGTGTCAGGATATAAAACCAATGCACAGAAATCAGTTGCATTTCTATACACCAACAGCAAGAGAGAAGAAAGAGAAATTAAGGAGTCAATCCCATTTATGATTGTACCCAAAACCGTAAGATACCTAGGAACAATCCTAACCAAAGAGACAAAAAAATCTGTACTCAGAAAACTATAAAGTACTCATGAAAGAAATTGAAGAAGACACAAAGAAATGGAAAAACATTCCATGCTCATGGATTGGAAGAACAAATATTGTGAAAATGTTCATGCTACCTATAGCAATCTACACATTTAATGCAATCCCTATCAAAATACCATCCATTTTGTTCAAAGAAATGGAACAAATAATCCTAAAATTTATATGGAACCTGAAAATACCTCGAATAACCAGAGGAATTTTGAAAAAGAAAGCCAAAGTTGGTGGCATCACAATTCCAGACTTCAAGCTCTATTACAAAGCTGTCATCATCAAGACAGTATGGTACTGGCACAAAAACGGACACACAGATCAATGGAACAGAATAGAGAGCTTGGAATGGACCCTCAACTCTGTGGTCAACTAATCTTCGACAAAGCAGGAAAGAATGTCCAATGATGGGGGAAAAAAAAAAAAAACAGTCTCTTCTACAAATGGTGTTGAGAAAATTGGACAGCCACATGCAGAAGAATGAAACTGGACCATTTACTTACACCACACACAAAAATAGACTCAAAATGGATGAAAGACCTCAATGTGAGACAGGAATCCATCAATATCCTTGAGGAGAACACAGGCAGCAACCTCTTCGACCTAAGCCGCAGCAACTTCTTCCTAGAAACATTGCCAGAGGCAAGGGAAGCAAGGGCAAAAATGAACTATTGTGAGTTCATCAAGATCAAAAGCTTTTACACAGCAAAGGAAACAGTCAACAAAACCAAAAGACAACTGACAGAATGGGAGAAGATATTACAAATGACATATCAAATAAAGGTCTAGTATCCAAAATCTATAAAGAGCTTATCAAACTCAACACCCAAAGAACAAATAATCCAATCAAAAAATGAGCAGAAGACATGAACAGACATTTATGCAAAGAAGACATCCAGATGGCCAACAGACACATGAAAAGTGCTCCACATCACTCGGCATCAAGGAAATACAAATCAAAACAACAATGAGATATCACCTCACACCAGTCAGAATGGCTAAAATTAACAAGTCAGGAAATGACAGATGTTGGAGATGATGCAGAGAAAGGGGAACCCTCCTACACTCTTGGTAGGAATGCAAGCTGGTGCAGCCACTCTGGGAAACAGCATGGAGGTTCCTCAACAAGTTGAAAATAGAGCGACCCTATGACTCAGCAATCATACTACTGGGTATTTACCCTAAAGATACAAATGTAGTGATCTGAAGAGGCACATGCACCTGAATGTTTACAGCAGCAATGTCCACAACAGCCAAACTATGGAAAGAACCTAGATGTCCATAAACAGATGAATGGATAAATAAGGTGTGTCATATACACACACACACACACACACACACACACACACACACATATACATAAACACACACAATGGAATACCATGAAGTCATCAAAAGAAATCAAATCTTGCCATTTGCAACGATGTGGATGGAACTAGTGGGTATTATGCTGAGCGAAATAAGTCAATCAGAGAAAGACAATTATCATATGATCATTTGATCTCCCTGATATGAGGAATTTGAGAGGTAACGTGGGGGGGAGGGTTGGGGGGCAGGGAAGGAAAAAATGAAACAAGATGGGATCAGAAAGGAGATAAACCATAAGTGACTCTTAATCTCACAAAACAAACTGAGGGTTACTAGGGGGAGAGGGCCTATGGAGAGGGTGGTTGGGTTATGGACATTGGGAGGGTATGTGATATGGGGAGTGCTGTGAAGTGTGTAAGCCTGATGATTCACAGACCTGTACCCCTGGAGCAAATAATATATTATATTTTAATAAAAATAATTAATTAAAAAAAAGTAAAAAAAAAAAGATCCTAGGATTTACAAGAGAGCTGAGTCAGTGTTCACAGATCCATGGTCTGTACTCCAGCAAACTTCTGAGTGGTGCTTCTCACCAGCACCTAGTCTTGCTGAACTTTTCATGAATGCCAAGCAAGAACTCCTTTGAGAGAGCCCAGCTTGCCACTTAGCCTGTACCCAATAGTAGAGCCTTGAGCCTCCAGAGTGAAAGAAAGAATATAGAAGAAAGAACCTCACTCTTCTTCAGTTGAGGATGTTGGGATGTAACAAGCTTGAGATCCCCAATTCACAAACACCAGAATGGGAAAACACCCCTTCCCCTATTGGATTTTCAAATGAAAACATGATTAGAGCTAGACAAAAATTATGCATGCCTTTAGTCCAGGACATGGAAAAAAAATGAATCAATGTATTTATTACAATGGTAATTGCTCTGTTTGTAATTTTCTGCTGTGGTTAAAATATTATCTGCACAAAGAATTAAATTTAAAATGACTTTTAAATTGAGTCTGAATTGATGGCAAGCATTAAGAGCTCATAAGTTTTCATTTTTACATAAATAAGAGGTGTAGTATTAGGGAAAGGAAGAGAGGAAGAATTTCCAGACACAAACCTCAGTGACATCTCAAATTCATGTACCTATCTTTCAGGTACAAAACTAAAAGATATTTCTATAAGTGAAATGTATGTCAGCCATGTTTCTCTTCTTTAAAGAGAAAAGGCATATTAGAAGGCACTTATGGGAATTATGAAATAGTCTTTTGAGTATACTTTGTGTAAGTCAGATTCTTATCCAATTCATGCTATTCCCACCCAGTTCAACATTAGAAAGATGCTACCAAGAATGTGACCTTAAAGAAAAAAATAATAATATGCCCAACCTGTCCTTTTTAACTTGGAGAAGGGAATATTCAAAGGAAACTAAAAAGGTTTTATTTTCTGAAAAGTTGTCCCTATAGTGATCAGGAAACTGTTGATCCTATTCCCCATGGAAAAGGAAATGGGAAACAGAATTAGAAATAAAAAACAATTTATCCCAGTGGAAGTGGATAGAAACAAGCTGCTGGACTCATCTTCTGTGAATGGACAATCTATAGGCTGGACTCTTCTACTCATTAGCATAATGGGGCCATGACATTAGCAACCAGGATGTCCTTGCAAATACTTCTCCATTTCAATTTCTGCCAAAGAAGGAAGTTGGACTCAATACCTAAGACGTGACACATTCCGGATAAGATACTACCTGATGTTCAACCTCCAGTGTAAACTAGATCAGCAACACTCAGAGAATTAGGGTTTTGTTTTAATCTAGCAACATCTCATACTTAATGTCACTTTTACACACACACACGTAAGTGCAAAGTGCATGTGCACCAACACAGACAAAATAAAACAACACTTTCCACGTGAACTTAAGGAAACTTTATAAATGTTCTCCATCTATTTCTTAATCTGTAAAATGAGGGTGTTGGGTTAGATTAGATCACCTTTATAATCTCTTCTAGCTCTAATGATATATCAGCTGAGTGACCCCAGAACAGGAAGTATATGGGGAAAAGTGTATGTGGTTCTTAGAAATGGGACTCCATGAGCACTCCAATGAAATGCCCTAATGGCCCTATTTTGACAACTCTAAAATTCTCCCTGGTCCTTAAGCCCAGTAAATGTTGCATAGTTATGCTTTATTTTGTCAAAATACACAAGGTCTTTTGAAACTTAAGCTTGGAATTGGCCCATCACCACTTCTACTGCGTCCTTTTGGCCAAAACAAGTCACAAAGTCAACTCAGACTTAAGGGGTAAGAAAACAGACACCTCTCTCCATGAGTGGAAATATCACTGCACACTGCAAAGAAAGAGCTTAGATACATGGGAGGGTGGATAATCAGGGATACTTTTTCCAATCAATCCATCCATTATATAACCATTACCGAAAAATCTGCATACTGCTAATAAGTTTCTTTATCTTCATTAGTAGGGCTTCCAAACTCATTTTTTATGTCCAGAAGGACCCATGTTCCATTCCAAATACTGGTATATGCATAGCTATAAATTATGCCAATGGCCCAACTCGTGGACTCATTTCCTTTTATTGTTCAAATTATGTAAGTTCAATCAGTATTCCCTACCGACAGTATTCCCCAACCCAGTCACAGTACTCCCCATAGTTTTTTCCACCCCTGAGTATTCTCCTCTTGACTGTTGGGGATGATGAAGTAAAAATCATCAAATCTTACTGTCAATATATCTTTCTGCAATCTAGGCAAAGAGATATGTACCTGGGCCATTTCAAGATCTCATTCACCTGGAAAATTAATGGTCAGCCAAGGGGTGTGGGAAGGAATGGTAAGGGAATTGTTCTAAGCCCCACTTTGATTTCTGCAAAGACTCTCATGTTTTCTTTAACCTCACACATTCACTGGCATCTGTAAGACAAATCTTCCACTTTTCTTTTTGAATTAAAAATTAAAGTTCCCAGGGGAAATTATGCAATGGGAAATTGACACTTTAGTAAATTTGGCTCACACATTTTATTGATTATGGTAAATCTAATTATTGCAATAAATCCTGGAAAAAAAAACAAAAAAAAGTATTATCCTTTTCATGCTCCAGTGGTATATATTCTTTTCTATTAGGGTAATGCGTACTTGATTAGAATCTGCTTACTCAAAGTAATAAATAAATCAAGAAGTCATTCTAAACTAAGTTTGCCTCAGTCGTCTTGCAAAATCTTGACTTTTTAACTATTTTTATAGACTGATGGACATGAAATATGACAACACTTTACTCAAATAAGCATTAAAGTTTTATTTTAATATAATGCATGAACATTTTAAACTAAAAGGAAAAATCTAATTACATAATTGTTGCTACTTAGAACTTTGGATTCTGGGTACTTTTTTTCTTTTACTATTTTTTGTGGGGCTTTTTGAATTAAAAATACTTAAATTGTGCCTAATGTGAATCTTATTGTCTTTGTTGCAATTATTTTGGGCTCAGTGACCTGTGAAAAGTCAGACCTTTGGACTTAGAAAGCTTCATTTCACTTCTTATCCTGGGACTGGCTGATGTGATTTCTCTGCCCTCTGGCCTGTGTCTCTCCCATCACTCCTCATCTTCCCGCAGGTCACATCAAGAGGCCATGCCCTGAGGTTGGGAAATAAGGCTGACAAACAAGGTCCACCAGAGGTGAGGAGACCCCTTTTGTTCACCAGTGTTGGAGGCTTAATCTACTCTAGGATGCAAATCCTTATCTTTGAAACACAAATAATTTACTTCCTTTCCTCTTTTTTTTTTTTTCCTGAAATAGAAGAAAAAAACACATTGGAAGTCAATTTTATTGACTCTTTGACAACCAAAGCAAGCAAGAAAACCCTCCAAGCTATTCTAGATACCTAGATGTGGAAGGTCAAAAATAAGTGTTTAACTGAAACTTCTTCCAAGGCAAATATCTGTAGAGTACAGGTCACTCATTCTAGATTCAGTCAAGATAACTTTGACACTTACTTCTTGAGTCCCTCAAACTTTCTACCACAAACAATGCTGTTTTTATCTGTTTCTTAAAGATGCACTTTTCACTAAGGTGAAAAATAAGAAGTAAGAGCAAGTTGAAGCAGAATATAAGGCATGGAAATACATTCATATTATATACATTCAGTAAGGTATAGTAGAGTCTAAAACCATAAATAGACCCCATTCCCAAGTCAGCAACTTATAAAAAAGTTATTTAGCATTTTTGAACCTCAGTTTCCTCATCCATGGGAAGACAATAACAACACAATGAGTACAAAATAATGAGAAAACCACTTTGTATATTTTACACTGCTGTAAAGGAGTATAAAAATATTATCTGTTGGTCCAATACAAAGGCCCTGACAATGGAGGATAATTTAAAATGCCACAACAGCAACAATGCCATGGTGCCATTCTTAACTCCCCAAAGTCAAGATAAAACAGATTTCTTGTGTCTATTATGAAAATACTGACTTACGTATGGTTTGGATTCTTCAAAAAAATTATACAAGTCACTCAATATTGTTTGATTTTGGAGGAATCATAGAGGTAAAGAAGTGGATCTTGGCCAGTATCATTCTAGTTAATGGAAAAATAAATGAAGTAATATCTGCCAATGTAATGGCAATATAGGCTGTAAGTCTCACATACTGGTTTTTTATTATTTTTAATTAGCATTTATCATCTGGTATGTAAAAAAGACTCTTTTATTCTTATTTTTTTTTCAGTGTTCTAAAATTCATTGTTTATGTACCACACCCAGTGCTCCATGCAATATGTGCCCTCTGTAATACCCACCACCAGGCTCACCCCTGGTGAGAGACAAAAAGCCTCCCCTCCAAAACCCTCAGTTTGTTTTTCAGAGTCCATAGACTCTCATGGTTCTTAATAAGTATTTTAGACTAACACCCAATGCTAAATATTCTGTGTTTTTTTCAAGGTAATTTCTATTAATTTTTTCTCTATTAATCTTTTTCTCTCTTTTCCACTTTCTACATTCTTAAAGCAGGACCATTTTTGAGATTCTCATAATTCCTACAAGCTAAAAGTTGTGCCACATCTATTCCTTTTAAAGGTGCTACAAGCACAACTGTAAGAAACTGTTATCTTCACAACTCAGAACTCCAGAATGCATACTGGATATGGTACAGTGCTAGTGAATTATTCTGCAGTTACCATAACTGGATGTTGGCTTTTTCTTTTATTATGTTCAATTAGCCAATATTTTTGATATAGTGTTCAATGATTCATTACTTGCATATAACACCCAGTGCCCTCCTTAATACCCATCACACAGTTACACCATTCCCCACCCCCCTTCCTTCTATAACCCTCAGGTTGGTTCCTGGAGTCCAGAGTCTCTCATGGTTTGTCTCCCTCTCTGATTTCTTCCCATTCAATTTTTCCTCCCTTTCCCTATGATCCTCTGAGCTATTTCTTAAGTTCCACATATTGAAACCACATGATAATTGTCTTTCTCTGCTTGACTTATTTCACTTAGCATAATCCCTTCCAGTTCCACCCATGTTGATGCAAATGGTGGGTAATCATCCTTTCTGATGGCTGAGTAATATTCCATTGAATATATGGACCACATCTTCTTTATCTATTCACCTGCTGAAGGGCATCTTGGCTCCTTTCACAGTTTGGCTACTGTGGGCAATGCTTCTATGAACACTGGGATATATATGCCCCTTCTTTTCACTATGTCTGTATCTTTGGTGTAAATACCTAGCAGTGCAATTGCTGGGTCATAGGGTAGCTCTATTTTTAACATCTTGAGGAACTTCCATACTGTTTTCCAGAGTGGCTGTACCAACTTGCATTCCCACCAACAGTGTAAGAGGGTTCCCTTTTCTCTACATCCTAGCCAACACTTGTCGTTTCCTGTCTTGTTAATTTTTACCGTTCTAACTGGTATCTCAATCTCTATGCTATCTCAATGTGGTTTTAATTTGTACTTCCCTGACGGCTAGTGATGTGGAACATTTTTTCATGTTCCTGTTAGCAATTTGTATGTCTTCTTTGGAGAAGAGTCTGTTCATGTCTTCTGCCCATTTCTTGACTGGATTATTTGTTTTTAGAAGTTGAGCTTCAGAAGCTTTTTATAGATCTTGGATACCAGCCCTTTATCCATAATGTCATTTGAAAATATCTTCTCCCATTCTGAGGGTTGCCTCTTAGTTTTGTTGACTCTTTCTTTGGTGTGCAAAAACTTTTTATCTTGATGAAGTCCCAAAAGTGCATTTTTGCCTCTGTTTCCCTTGCCTTTAGAGACATGTCTTAAAAAGAAGTCTCTGTAGCCAATGTCGAAGAGGTTACTGCCTGTGTTCTCCTCTAAGATTTTGATGAATTCATGTCTCATATTTAGGTCTTTCATCCATTTTTTTTTAAGATTTTATGTATTCATTTGACAGAGAGCGCACAAGTGGGGAGGTGGGGTAGAGAAAGAGGAAGAAGCAGACTCCCTATTGAAGAAGGAGCCTGGACAAAAGGAGTTTGATCCCAGGAACCTTGGGATCATTACCTAAGCTGAAGGCAGATGCTTAACTGAATGTACAACACTGGTGCCCCTGGATGTTGGCTTTGAAGAGGAAATTAAATGTCCCTCTGAAGTTTAAGATGAGGGAGGGGACAGTCAAACGCTAATGTCAAATGTATTTTTTAATTACTTATACTCTAATGTAAATGGAAAAACAGAAGTTCCACTAATTTCCATATTCATATGAACAATAAAACACAAATTTGAGATGACATTTAAAATCACAAGAATCTGCTCAAGTCTTTGCTAGAAAGAAATGATTGTCTAAAATGAGGCTTTGTCAACATACCTATCAGTGCATCTTTTCCCTCAGTTGCCTTGCTAATCAGATACTGTTAAAATACTATTTGAGGGACACCTGGGTGGCTCAGTTGGTTGGACGACTGCCTTCAGCTCAGGTCATGATCTTGGAGTTCCGGGATCGAGTCCCACATCGGGCTCCCAGCTCCACAGGGAGTCTGCTTCTCCCTCTGACCTTCTCCTTGCTCATACTCTCTCTGTCTCTCTCTCAAATAAATAAATAAAATCTTTAAAAAAATGCTATTTGAATTTTATATTTCTCTTCTCCTTATGATGTTTTCTGTTACACTACATTTGTCCTAACTGTTGGATAATTGGTCATGCAGCTGATCTTATTGTGACCTAGAGTACCAGGCTTTCAAATCGAAGTCTGGAGTACCAATATTCCTTCCTTCCCTACCTCAGACATTGTCCCACCTCGCCATAAGATGCCATCATAATTCATTCAATCATTATTAGGAAGCATATAACCCAGAAATGAATAGCACACAACCTTGGCTAAAATACTTCACAGCAACTGTGTCAGAGGACCATCAGTGCCCAATTTATGGTCCCTTCTGCATGAATGTTATTGCTCATTTCTTGGAACTAATTGAAGCAAAATGACTTAATAAAACTTCCATGGCAGAAACAAACAACATAACAGCCACAGCATTTCAACTAAATTACCCTAATGTATCACTGACAAAGGCTTGTGAGTCTTGAAATCCAATTTATCTGTTCAAATCCATTTGTTCCTCTTTGTGCAGAGTTCTTTTTGAAGTTCTTTGGAGGCCTGGAATTAAAGAAAACAGCAGTACTTGGAGGACTAGGATAATAACTCACTAAGTAATCAATTGCATCTCTGGCATTACTGAATAAAGTCTTACTTGGTGAAGACTTAAGAAACCTTGTGTGAGTGATGAAGCTAAGATGTTTCTATTATGTGAACTCATGTTAAAAGACATGCCTAGTTAGCAGGCTACTAACCCTAGCACTCAGCTTCCATGCCATTTTGGTGGCAGGTCTTCTCTTTCAGTTCCATTATTTTTCCCCCACATTAACTGTTGGCCATAGAACAAGCTGAGAAAAAAGGCATAACACTCCATGTAGTGGCATCTCTGTATGTATGGCATTAACCGCCTCCAGTTGGTATGTTAAGTTGGCCATAGGCCATCTGGTACCCTTACCAAGCCTCAGAAAATGGTGACTTTTTTCAGAAATAGCTTTGGATGAGGAAAGAGAGTCTATGACGTCTTCTTAATACATTCCAAGATCTCTAAGTGATCATTTAACTTCTTATGGTCTTATTTTCTATTTTCTATTTGAAAAACAGAGAACAAGTACCTATCCTCCAGCCCATGTGCTGGACTGTTCTGACATTTGATTGACTTATGGAAAGTACCTTGGAAATTATAAAGACTTAAGTAAATGCAAGATATGAAAATATCACCTGGTAACATTCACTTCCTGTCAATATTATATTTAGTCTTATTACAAATGGGATTAGTCATAGCCTACGTAATGTTAAAATCCTCTTTGAATTCACTATATGAAAGAAGCAAGACTTTTTTTTGACATGATGAAATTTCAACTTATTTTGTATAGGTGACTTACTCTTAAATCAGTCTTTACAACATACTTTTTTTACTATCAACAAATTAAATATTTTAACCTGGCTTTGTCTTTCTTTCTGTTCAATGTACCTAGACTAATATTTCTATTAGTCCAACATGCCATTCATTTTCCTTAGAGTAAGATCCTTTTTTAATTCCTTCATATCCTACTGAAAGTTCAGTAGGTGATTTCTAAATCACATTTCTCTTTATCTATTCATTATCCTATTTCCTCATTTTCTCTCATTCTCTCACACAACTGCAAGATGGATCCAGAATTTTCTCACTTACATCTTGGAGCTCATTTCCTAGCAAGCGGTTTAGGGTCTCATTTCAGTTTTTTGCATCTCAATACCTTAGTTCCTTAACAGTTCCTGCTCCCCAGCTGCCTAATTCACCTTCACACTCACATATAAAATAAATTATCTGCAACTTCATATGGAAGGTGCTTTCTGTCTTATATTTAACATTTGAGGAAACCTCATTTAAGTGATATTTCTCACTAATTAGTGAAATAAGACAAGGGATAAATTAAGGACTGAGTGGAGGGTCAGATGCAAGCATTGCCCTAGATCTCAGACAGCAGGTATACATATTTCTTCCCTTGTTATAACAAAAGAGTATATATATTAAGAATGGTTATTTCAGGTCTAAAACTGCCCCTCAAGTTCTTGAAGCCATAAGAATATTTGACACACAGGCATTATATTAGTTATCTCTGTCACCTCCAATAAGAGTCAATTTGTGGAGTGTACTAACACCCAGGATCTTTTATGTGCCTTGAATAGGAAACAATACTGAGTCATCCAAGTTGCTTGATTTTGTAGTTTAGAGATGTCAGTTATTAAACTGCAGTGATATGAAGCACGTGCACAGGGAGAGAATATTGTTGAGTATTTTTATAAGGAATTAGTCAATGTAATTGCAGGCTGTAAAGAGACTGTTACACAACTTCAGTACATGTTGTAAACACTTCATCACATGACATCTTTCCATGTCATAAATACATCATCAGAGACTATTATGTTCTCTAATGATGACTTCTTGCATTCATTCATCACACAAAAATGAATAAATGCCTAAGGAGAGCATAATATGTGCAGTTTTTCATTGCTATGATAACTCCATCTCTAGAATTTCTTATGATATCCTGTATATTTACATAGGCTATTATATAGCATGTAGATAAGTATATTTGTTCTTTGCTCCTTATTCTTACAACCACCTTTAGCTAAAGCTAATAAAATCTGACCTGACCTAGATAGTTTACCAAAAAATAAATAAATTATATTATATATATATATATATGCATATATATATGCATATATATATATATATATATTTACAGAAAGATAAGGAAGAGTAAGTGAAGAAAGAAAAAAGGAGAATGGGGATAGGGAGAGGAAAGAGGAGGAAATAAAAAAGAGCAGTTTAAAACTGTTTAAAATAATTGTGTTAACACAGCCCTATTTGTGTTTGTGTATACATGTGTTAATTCCTTCAGACATGTTTGACTTTAGACATGCTTTACAATTAAATTTACATAAGGTAATAGAACTGGTCATTATCTATAATTAGAGTTTTAATGTTAATTTTAATTTATTCTCTAGGGCCACATGTTATATATGATCACTAATTCACAAGTTCTACTTTTTTTGCACTACTTTCTAAATCCCATTTCTTAAAGAATGGTGCAGAGGAAAACACCTATAAAATAAAATAAGACCAAAGCAATGAAGCCATGCGTTAATTATTCTTGGGTCTCCAAAGCCTCCTGGAGATGAGGCTAGTGAGTCAAGCAGCCTTGATACTATCTCCTACCTCCACCATAGAGGCTCTAATTATATCTGTTTTCTAACTTGGTTATTAGAGTATAAAATACACTGAACTAAATAATACCCATGTTTCTTTGAACTTTAAACTCCCATGATCTTTTACTTCTTTAAACTCCCATGATCTTTTACTTTTGTATGATTACTGTAGCTATCATGGGATGGTGGTAGCAGGAAAGAGGAAATCTCAGGTGGGCCTTTGGCCTAGGTCTCCCATTCACTGAAACCTGCAAATCTGGGCTTTTGAGGTTATACGAAGTGAAGTCATAGGTAGTTGTTGTGTTTGTGTGTGCCCATGTATAAGTGTTAATTTGTTAAATACAAACATTTAAACATCCCATCATTGCTGTGATCCTGAATTGGCACTGCCTCATTTTCAATTGCACCAGGGATCTCAAACCATAGAAACTTATTCATTTCTTAACCTCTGAGGGGTTATGATGATCACCCAGCAATATCTTGGCAAAATCAAAGATGTGCCTTCCATCTTCAAGTTTAAGAAATCATCCAAAGGACTGTGAACTTCCTTAACTAATCAGATCATTCTCCACTAAAAACAGGGCTCTTCTTAGGGGCTGAGAATTGTAAGTATCAGCTCACTAGGTTTATTCATTTATCCTTAGGATGACTTATTGTTAGCTATTATTATCCCAATTTTCAGATGAGGAAGGTGAGATTTAGAGAGGCTAAACAAGGCAAAATCAAACACAGTAATTGGCACTATCATTCAAACTCAGTCAGGCTGCTTCTACACACCAGAGAGTAATTTGTATGAATGTATGTATTTGTATGAATGTTAATACAAATAACTGCTCTTTTCCCTTTGGAACATATGGCAAGTGGCCAAGATTTAAATTACCCATAAAAGGGGCAATTTGCTTTTTATCTATGTGCTTTTGTGTTAGTCCCTCTAATTAAGGATAGTAAAATGAAACAAAAAATTAAGTTTAAAATTAATTTTCTAAAATTTGTGAAAATAAGTATAAAAAAACTTTAAACAATTAAACATCCAAATGATGTTTTTGGTTAAATTTGCAATTATTCAATCTTAAAAGTACACTAATTTATTTTGTAATTATATACATTTATATATGTATGTGTATATATGGGGGTATATTTTTATGTGTGTATATATACACATGTGTATATATGTGTGTATGCACACACATGTATATATATGTGTGTATACACATGTGTATATGTGTGTGTGTATATACATATATATACATGTGTATATATACACACATAAAAATGTACCTCCATATATACATACATAAATAAAATAACCTAATAACATAGCAAAATAATTTAAGGAAATTCATTTAGATGTAGCATGGAAACTTCTGAAAAAAAGAATCAATATTCAAAACACAACAACAACAAAAAAGCCTCAATTAAAAAATGGGCAAAGGATCTGAATAGACATTTTTCTCCAAAGACAATACACAAAGGGTCCATAAGCACATGAAAAGATGCTCAACGTTCAAAACAGTCAAAGTCATATCATGCATATTTTGTGGCCACAATGCTATGAAACTAGAAATCAACCACAAGAGAAAATATGGAATGAACAAAAATACATAGAGGTGAAATAACATGCTATTAAACAATGAGTGAGTCAACTAAGAAATCAAACAAGAAATCAAAAATCACATGAGAACAAATGAAAATGAAAACACAAAGGTCCAAAATCACTGGGATGCTGCAAATGTAGCTCTACGAGGGAAGTTTACAGCCATACAGGTCTATATGAAAAAACAAGAAAAATCTCAAATAAACAATCTACCTTTATACCTAAAGGAGCTATGAAAAGAAGAACAAACAAAATACAAACCTAGAAAAAAGGACAGAAATATATATATACATATATTATATTATATGTATAATATGTATATATGTATGTATAATATGTATATATGTAATATATATAAAAGCAGAAATAAATGATATAGAAACTAAAAGAGCAATAGACCAGATCAACAAAACCAGGAGCTAGTTCTTTGAAAAGATCACCCGAATTGATAAACCTCTAGAAAAACTCACTTAAGAAAATAAAGAGAGGACCCAGATAAACAAAATTACTAATGAAAGAAGAGGAAAACACACCAACACCACAGAAATACTAACAACTATAACAGTATATTATGAAAACTTATCTCCTACCAAACTGGGTAACTTAGAAATGGATAAATACCTAGAAACATAAAACCTACCAAAAGTAAAACAGGAAGAAATGGAAAATCTGAACAAACGAACTACCAGCAATGAAATTATATCATTAATCAAAAAATACCCCCAAAACAAAAGTCCAGGACCAGGTGACTTCACAGGAAACTCCTAGCAAACATTAAAAAAAAAAAAAAGAGTTAATACCAATTCTTTTCAAATTATTCCCAAAAATACAAGAGGAAGAAAAACCATCAAATTCATTCTATGAGGCCAGTATCACCTTGATACCAAAACAAGATAAAGACACCAAAAAAGAGAGAGAGAGAGAGAGAGAACTACATGCCAGTATCTCTCAGGATATAGATGCAAAAATTCTCAACAAAATATGAGCAAACCAAATCCAACAATATATTTTAAAAAAATCATACAGCACAATCAAGTGGGATTTATTCTTGGGATGCCAGGGTGGTTCAATATTGGCAAAACAATGTGATACATCACATCAATAAGAGGAAGTATAAAAAAACACATGATCATTTCAACAGATGAAGAAAAAGCATTTGACAATGCACAACATCCATTTATGATTAAAAACCCTCAACAAAGTAGATCTAGAGAGAACATATCTCAACATAATAAAGGCCTCATGAAAACCCACAGCCAACGTCATACTCACTGTGAAAAACTGAGAGTTTTCCCCTATGGTTATGAACAAGACAAAGATATTCACTCTCACAATTTTTATTCAACATAGTCCAAGTCCGAGCCATAGCAATCCAACAAGAAAAAGAAATAAAGGGCACCCAAGTTGATAGGGAAGAAGTAAAACTTATGCTATTTGCAGATGACATGATACCATGTATAGAAAACCTTAAATACTCCACCAAAAAACTACCAGAACCAATAAATGATTTCAGTAAAGTTGCAGGATATAAAATCAATGTACAGAAATTAATCGCATTTGTATACAGTAATAATGAAGCAGCAGAAATTAAAATTAAGAAAACAAGCCCATGAACAATTGCACCAAAACCAATAAAATACCTAAGAATAAACTTAACCAAAGAGGTGAAAGACCTGTACTCTGAAATCTACAAAACAGTGATGAAAGAAACTCAAGAAGATGCAAAGAAGTGGAAAGACATTCCACGCTCATGGATCAGAAGAAAAAATACTGCTAAAATGTCTATACTGCCCCCCCCAAAACTACAGATTTAATGCAATTCCTATCATAATATCAACAGTATTGCTCACAGAACTAGAAAAAACAATTCTAAAAATCTGTATAGAATCACAAAAGACCTAAAATAGTCCAAGCAATCTTAAAAATGAAAAACAAACTTGGAGGTATCACAATTCCAGATTTCAAGTTATATTACAAAGTAGTAGTAATTAAAACAGTATGGTACTAGCATGAAAACAGACACATAAATTAACAGAATAGAATAAAACAGAAAACCCTGAGACAAATCCAAACCCAAATATGGTCAGTTAATATTTAACAAAGGAGGAATGAATCCCAGAAGAGAACACAGGCATTAATCTCTCTGACATCGGCCATAACAACATCTTCTAGGTATGTCTCCTGAGATGAGGGAAACAAAAGCAAAAATAAACTATTGGAACTATATCAAAATAGAAATTTTCTGACGTATGAAGGATAGAGTCAACAAAACAAAACAGCCGATGGTATGAGAAAAGATATCTGCAAATGACCTGTCCAATAAAGGGATGGTATCCAAAATATATAAAAGAATTGATACAACTCAATACTCAAAAAATAATTAATCCAATTACAAAGTGGGCAGAAGATATGAAGAGACATTTCCCCAAAGAAGACATCAGATGACCAACAGACATTTGAAAAGATGTTCGGGCACCTGTGTGGCTCAGTGGGTTAAAGCCTTTGCCTTCGGCTCAGGTCATGATAACAAGGTCCTGGGATCGAGCCCCACATCAGGCTCTCTGTTCCGTGGAGAGCCTGCTTCCTCCTCTCTCTCTCTGCCTGCCTTTCTGCCTACTTGTGATCTCTGTCTGTCAAATAAATAAATAAAATCTTTAAAAAAAAAAAAAGATGTTCAATATCACTTGCATCAGAAATATGCAAACCAAAACTACAATGAGACATCACCTCACACCTGTCAAAATGGCTAAAATCAAAACCACAAGAAACAGGTGTTAGCAAGGACATAGAGAAAAAGGAACCCTCATGCACTATTGGTAGGAATGCAAACTGGTGCAGCCACTGTGAAAAACAGTATGGAGGTTCCTCAAAAAATTAAAAACACAACTACCCTATGATCCAGGAATCACACTACTGGGTACTTACCCCAAAATTACAAAAACACTAATTCAAAGGGATACAGGCACCCCTATGTTTACTGCACCATCTTTTACAATAGCCAAATTATGGTAGCAGCCTAAGCGTCCATCTACAGATGAATGTATAAAGATGTGGTACACACACATACACACACTGGAATATTGTTCAGCCATAAAAAAAGAATAAAGTCTTGTCATTTACAACAACATGCATAGAGCTAGAGAGTGTAATGCTACGTGAAAAAAGTCAGTCAGAGAATGACAAATATCATATGATTTTACTCATATGTGGAATTTAAGAAACAAAAAAATTGAGCAAAGGGAAAAAAAGAGAGAAAGGCAAACCAAGAAACAGACTAGTCTGTTCACTATAGTGAACAAACTGATGGTTACCAGAGGGGAGGTGGGTGGGGGGATCAACCAAAAAAAAAAAAAAAAGAAAAAAAAAGAGAAAAAATAGAAATTAAGTCATTTTCAAGGACAAAATAAAGGGAAGGGATTATAAAAATTTCATCTGAATACATCTAGGGCAAAGGAATATAGATAAATAGTTTGGGGCTCTAGGAGAAGATTTTGGAAGCCATGCCCCAGGATAAATTTTCTTTATGATCTTAAAAATTCATGTGAATTTTGAAAATTGTTCCACAGTATTTGTGGATATTTGTTTCCTGTATTTGTTTTCAGTTTTTTAATTTTTTATTAATTACTATTAATTTATTTTTATTTTTAAAATTTTATTTTATTTTAATTAATTAATAATATGAATTATTTATGGTAACATATATTATTTGCCCTAGGGGTACAGGTCTGTGAATCGTCAGGTTTACACACTTCACAGCATTCACCATATCACATACTCTCCCCAATGTCCATAACCCAACCACCCTCTCCACACCACCCCCCCACCAGCAAACCTCAGTTTGTTTTGTGAGATTAAGAATCTCTTGTTTGTCTCCCTCCCGATCACATTAAGTCAATCAGCGAAAGACAATTATCATATGATCTCCCTGATATGAGGAATTTGAGAGGCAGAGTTGGGGATCTGGGGGGTAGGGAAGGAAAAAATAACCCATGTCTTTAATAAAACCAAAGTCAAAAGAAAAAAAATGCTTAACATCTCTAGTTATTAGCGAAATGCAAATCAAAACCACAATGAGATACCATTTCACATCCATTAAGACAGCTATTATGAAAACAAAAACAGAAAATAGTTAAGTGTTGGAGAGGATATGGAGAAACTGGGGCACTTGTGCATTGCTGGTGGGGACATAAATTGATGCAGCTTTTGTAAAAAACAGTTTGTGGCTCCTCAGAAAATTAAATGTCAAAGTATCTTATGATAGAGCAATTCCATTTTGGGTACATACCCAAAAGAATTGAAAGTAGGGATTCAAACAGATACTTGTGCATTAATGTTTATATTAGCATTATTCACAACATTCAAAAGGTAAAAACAACCCAAATATCCATCAAAAGATGCACGGAATAAAGAATGTGTGATACAGATAGATAGATACACATATACATATATAGCTATAGATATAACAGACTATGTTTTTTTAAAGATTTTATTTATTTATTTGAGAGAGAGGCAGTGAGAGAGCATGAGCGAGGAGAAGGTCAGAGGGAGAAGCAGACTCCCCATGGAGCTGGGAGCCCGATGTGGGACTCCATCCCGAGTCTCCGGGATCATGACCTGAGCCGAAGGCAGTCGTCCAACCAACTGAGCCACCCAGGCGTCCCATAACAGACTATTTTTTAGCCATAAATAGGAATAACGTTCTGAAACATGGTACAACATGAATGAGCCTTACAAATAGTATGACAAGTGAAATATGACAGACAGAAAAGGACAAATACTGTATGACTCCACTTATGTGAGATACCTGGAATGGGCAAATTCATGGCCAGAGAAAATAGAATGGCGGTTGCCAGCAGGTGGGGAGTAGGGCTGCAAGGACCCAGCTTAATGGGTACAAGCTTCCACCTGGAAATGAGGAAAGTTCTGCTAATGGATAATGGTGATGACTGTACAACATTGTGAATGTACCATAATCTCAGGGCACCTGGGTGGCTCAGTTGTTAAGCCTCTGCCTTCGGCTCAGGTCATGATCCCAGGGTCCTGGGATTGAGCCCCACAGCAGGCTCTCTTCTCAGTGGGAAGTCTGCTTCTTCCTCTCCCTCTGCTCCTCCCCCTGCTTGTGTTCACTCCCTCTTGCTCTCTCTCTCTCTCTGAAATAAATAAAATCTTAAAAGAAAAAAAAACCTTACTCCTATTGAATTGTACTTATAAAAATGATTAATATGGTAAATTTTTATTGTATATACTTTACCATGAAAAAATAAAAAATTAATGGTGAATATTCTTGCAAGATTCCTTTTGAAATAACCAAATAACATCTTCTAATTCACAATCTTGTTATTTTCATAAATTCTGGCTGTAGAGATGGCCAAAATACTTCCAGCTGAGAAATTCAGCTGTTCACTGAATATCTTGAACTACCTCACACAGTCTACTTGCTGGTCTTCTGTACATTTAAATTACAATGTTACCACAAAGAGGGAAAATTATACACTAAAAATAGATTCATTCAGTATGTACTGTCTCTATAATATATTTGTAGCTGTTTTATTCCCTCACAGTACATTGGAGAGACAAGATAGAGGGGAAAAAAATTGAGAAAAATGTAGAAATGAATCACATTGAAAGTTAATAGCCTTTATTATTTTCCATGCATCCATAAACCCACCCTAAATCCAAAGGACTGGATCATAGCTCTATACTTCCTAGTGGTGACAGACAAAAATAAAATTTGACTCAGCCTAACAGGAAAAGCCTGACTCATTAAACTCAAAGCCCTGACTTCTGGGAGGTATTTGGGGCAAATCCTTGATGTTGATCCCTAGAAGAGAATAAGTGGAGAATTATCTCATATATCAATGAATGAAAACTATGAAATGAATTCAATTATTAAGGAAATTGCAATGAAAGGAAAAGATGAATAGATTACAATATTGATATTTTGTAGAGTTGAAAATATATTTATATTGATATTTAAGAAATATATGCTTAAATAATCTCCAACTAAAGTTTATAAAACCCAAAAGTAATTCCATCCACATGAAGGTTTCTTAGTTTGATTATCTAAACAACACTGCCCAAATTCCCTAAATAAGTGTTTCTTGACTTAGTTCAGCTGTACAAAGTAGACAAAAGATGGGAGAAAGTAATTACTAAAACTGGCCTCTGCCATTTCATCTCTCAGTACACTTTTGTGTCCACAAGAAGGGAACCATAGTTACCCATTTCTGTAGCTTCTCTCATAAAATGGGGGGGGGGGGGCGGGGGGGGGGAACAGAAAGTTTTTGCTCTATGTATACATGATGTAAGGGGATTTGTTTCTGAGCAGGCTTCTATATATGTTAACTTTGGCATGCTTTCAACTCTAGGGAATGCACAGAGACAATAAACCAGCACAAGGCAATGTCCAAACCCTCCACTCACACACACACACACACACACACACACACACACACAAACACATGCTTTTTCTAGTTTTTCCTCTGACTGTTGCGAAGCTTTTCTATACTAATCCATTGATTGCCTGCTTTACTGTGTAGGGAAATATGTCCTCATAAAACCACCTTGTCCTTTCATACAAAAAAATACCACTCAAAGCTTTAGGAATTCTCACCAAAGTGAATTAATCAGAGCCATATAAAGATGAGAATTATCATGAAGACTGCAGTAAGAAAGAATCAACTGTTAACTTCAGTTCCAGGTAAAAGAAGGGAGGTTTTTAGGGCCCCGAGGCTAACTGTGCACTCTGCCTTCCTTTCCAGGACACTTCCCAATTAGAGGGTGGCTAAAGGAGCCTCCCTCTCTGGGATTGAAGGAATGGTGTTGCTATGGGCATTGCTGGAATGTTTCAAAAGAAGGACAGGGTTGGGGAGGGAGGAACTCGCTGGGGGGTGGGGTGGGGAACTATGCATGTTTAATGAGTTCAAACCTCTTCCACAAATTAAGTGAAATATTTTAAAAGGAAACAATATTACTTAAGTTTTATTTGTTTCAGCTACTTGGTTACAACTCCACACGGACACAATTAATGGAGGAAATAGAGTATTTTATAAGCCCAGGTCTCTCCGTCAATCTATGACCAAGAGAAATTCTTTGCCTTAATCACCATACATTCCTTTCGGATACCTAGTATATTACCAAAATAATTATCCCAGGCTTAAGAAAAGATTTTGTCTAGTCACTCCCCAAAAGGTTTTAACAGTTGGGAAATAGAATGTTCCTGTATATAAATCAATAATGAACTTTGTCCTTTCTCACAATATTTGCATGTGTATTTTTAAGCAACTCCTAATAATGTACTATTTCATGTGTACATGCATGCACACATACTCCCTCCACACACACACACAGGCCATTGAAAGCCAAGTTTCCTTATAAATCTAAAAATGACAGGCAGCCTGGATGTTCTGAAAGTCCTGTTCCCAGGAAATGAATCCCCTTGTCCAGCCCAGATGTTATACTCACCAAAAAAAAAAAGGGTAAGTTAACAGCTTTTAATTGATCATGCAAATAACAAATGTCCTGGAAAATAGATACATTAAGAAGGAAAAAAAAAAGCAAATGCAGCTAACAAAATCACTCAATTTGCCCAAAATTTAAGGAAAAAGCAACTAACTCTAGAAACTACTAGGTAAAGAAAAAACATCCAAAGCCTTTGAAGAATGCTGGAGATTTCAATTCATAAAAACTTTTTTTTTCTCCCATGAGCTGGAAAAATAACGTATTTCACAAAATTCCTAACTGATTTTGTTTCCACAATTCTAATCTTTGAAAATAAACCACATCAGTATTTTGTTCAGAGAGGATAATCTCAAATGTCCCTTAATTTCCTCTTCCATGTGCAAAAAAAAAAAAAAAAAAAAAAAAAAAAAGATCTCAAGTTAGAGCATAATGAAGTTGAAATATTAGCAATCCCTGAATGACTGAGACAAGCTAGGGGTGTCATTTTGAGTATTATCCTCAAATTCCATCCTAACATTCTGTTCAGACACTAAAAAAGGCAGCCACTCCAAGTTCATCAGTTGAAGTGTAGACTGTGTGAACATTCCTAATCTCAGAAGAGCATGGCAAAATAAATAATCACTCGACTCACTTTGTTTCTGCTTTTCCCTTCCCTCCACACCTATAAATATGGTTTATTGTATACATAGCTTTTAGGGTCAAGTATTAATGGCGAGAACCATTAAGAAGGCAAAGGTCAGTGGCTCCTGACTTTGGTGACCCTTAAATTTAATCTAGCGTGGTAGGAACAGAATTAAAAGTGAGGAACTTGCAAAGTGAGAAAAAACCTGCTTTACCTACACAATTGGGCAATAACAGAGAAATGAAAGAAATTTAAAGAATAAAAATGAATTTCATGATCTAATTACAGACCCAGAGTTAAAGGTGAATGTTCATAGCCGACTGCCATGCATGAAGGCTGAACTCTGACTTCTTTAAAACATCATGGGGTTTCTGGGATCCAGCAGCCTCTTTGGAATTTTATCAGACACCAGTCTTTATTTTTATTCAGCTTTATGTCCACTGCAATAAGAGAAATGACAAGACAGCATTTTGGAAAATATAGAAACCAATTTCTTCAGCCTGGCTGAACTTTACCTTTCAAAATAAATCCTTCAAATCAGTCACATTTACACCTATTTTATATCCCTTTTCAACTTGAGAACTTGGTATTCTACTCTGTTCTCTTGCTCTCCCTTCCTCTACCGGTTTTCATTTAAATATAACACTTATTTTCCCTTGTGATTTGAAAGATAGTTTTACTCTACTCATTTTTTAAAATACTAACAATGCATTTATTCTGATTTTATATTATTATCATTTCCCTTCAGTAATTCCTTTCCTGAACTTTTTAAACCTATGCTAGGAAACCAATGTCTGAGACTCTGATCAATTTAGAACTGGTTTTCAACTTTTGAAATAATTTTAGTTTTTTAAAAAGTTGTAAAAATAGCACAGATAGTTCTTACACACCCTTCACACAGCTTTTCCAAATCTTAACAACTTACTTCATTATAGTATAATTGTCAAAACAAATAAATTAATATTCTTAATGCAATTAGCTAATCTATAGGATTTACTCAAATTTCACCAGTTTTCCACTAAATTTGTTTCTTTCTTTCCAGGATTCAAGCCAAGACCCCACACTGCATTTTTTTTTTTTTTTTGGTCATTTTTCCCCTATCCCTTGTCATCTCAGGTCTATGACAGTTCACCTTTCCTTACATTTCGTGACTTTGACTTTTTTTAAATCAGTTTTTTCAAGCAATATCTCTATATTGTTGGTCTCATTTTTTTTCACGATTAGGTTGATTTTATGCATTTTTGGCAAGAATATCACAGAAGTAATATTTTACCTTTCTCAGTGCATCACAGCAGGAGGTACATGATGTCAATATGTCTTACAATGGTCCTGTAAACCTTGATCTTTCAGTTACTTTGGTGACTGCCCAGTTTCTCCACTATAAAGTTATTATCTTTCTTTTTGTAATTAATCAATATCTTGTAAGGAGGTACTTGAGACCATGCAAATATCTTCTTTCTTAACATATTTTGTACCTTAATTTGAGCATCCATCAATGGTTTTTGCCTCTAATTATTACCAAAATTGCCTAATGGTGATTTTCTACTTCCCTCATTCCTTCTATATTTGTTGATTAAAATTCTACTATAATAGAGCTATTCCTTCTCCCATTTTATTTATTATTCAATTATTTGTATCAGATGCATGGATATTTACTTGATTTTATGGGTTAGAATTCAATGCTATCATATTTTGGCTCACATTAGTCCCAGTTTTGGCGAAGAGTCCCTAAAAGGTAGATTCTGTGTCTTTCTGACATGCTGCTATGATTTGTCCCACACTTCTTAACATCTGGCACCAGAAGAGATTGCAAATTCATCTTATATTTTCTCTACCACAACCCCAGCAATCAACCAGGGAGCCCTTTTTCTTTTATTGGAGAATGATATTTAAAAACTAAAATCTTGATGGAAGGTATGTCTAGCGTTACTTAGAAAAAATGTATATGTATATTAACCCACATATACACAAACATCTCTATTTCTGTATCTACCCATCTATATACTTGTATGTAAAACCACTAATTTATACTAATACCTCTGATTTTAACAAACTACGACAGTGTTTGTTCTAGCCTTCCCTTTTTCCTGGTTTGTAGCTTCCTCTGCTAGTGAGAAACCTGGCTCTCAATATCCAGTTCACTCACTTCTTCGTTCAGTCCTAGTAAGCACAGGAACTAGTTCCAGAGCTACTAACCTATACACGTCAGAAACAAAGTCACTAACTGTAGCACAATCCTTTATGGATAGTTCTTTTCTCCTCTTACCCTAAATACATAAACAGAATACTGTCTTTTACAGTCACTTAGCTCTCCTCTTCGCCACCCCTCTGCAAGAACAGTTAGGTTATGTCATAGTATTTAGTCCAGTACACACATGTGCATATGCATGCACATACACAAACTACTCATTTAAATTAATAATTGCAATTATTCATTTATTTTTTTAATCACACAATCACTATCATGGATCAAAGAGTCAGAGCTATACAACAAGATAAACGGAGAAGTATCACTCACTTACCATCTGTACTGTCCCATTTTCTCTACTCCTTTCATGGACACGTGCACACATCATAGGTAACTGGCCTTTTTCTTCCCCTGGTTTATCCTTCCTATATCTCTTTTTGGCACAGATGAGCAGATACATGTATATTTCCCAATATCCTGTTCTTTCTTACATGAAAGGTAGCACACTACCTTTCTTACATGAAAGGTAGCACACAAAGGTACCTTTGTGCTTTGGCTTTTTCATTTAATAGTATGCCCTGGAAATCACCCTATATAAGTTGCTCATTTTTCTTTACAGCTACACAGTACTCCATTTATGTGGCTGTACCATGAATAGTTTATTCAACTATTATTGGTTGTTTCAATATTTTAAATATTTTAAATTAATTAATAATAAATTATTTAATAAAAAAATTTTAAAATCACAAACAATGCAGTAATGAATAACCTTGTTTGTAATTATTCTTACACTCTTGGAAGTGTCCTTAGGGTAGATTTCCTTATGGTAGAATTGCTGGATCAAGAGACAAGGGCACATGTAGTTTGTTATATATTGCCAAGATTCTCTCTAGAAGGTTCTTCTAGACTGCATTCCTTTTTTTTTTTTTTTTTAAGATTTTATTTATTTATTTGAATAAAGAGAGAGAGAAAGAGAGGAAACACAAGCAGGGTGAGTAGGAGAGAGAAGCAGGCTTCTTGTTGAGCAGGGACCCCGATGCTGGTCTAGATGTAGGGCTCGATGGGGGGCTCAATCCCAGGACCCGGGGATCATGACCTGAGCCAAAGGCAGACTCTTAAAAACTAAGCCACCCAGACACCCCTCTAGTTTGCATTCCTATCAGCAACAGGAGGGAATGCATGTTTTCTCATAGCCTTGCTAATAGAATGCATTGTCCTAATTTTAATCAGTCTAACAGGTGAGAAAAGGTATTATTTTAATTTGTATTTTTCTAATTATGAGTGTGAACATTTCTATATGTTTAAGAATGATTTTCATTTTAATTTTTTAATTTGCCTGTTTATATCTATTTCCCATCTTTTATCAGATTTTTAGCCCTCTGTCCTTTAATTTTTTTTAATTTATTTATTTATTTGACAGAGATCACAAGTAGACAGAGAGGCAGGCAGAGAAAGAGAGAGAGGAGGAAGCAGGCTCCCCACTGAGCAGAGAGTCTGATGCGGGCTTGATCCCAGGACCCTGAGATCATGACCTGAGCTGAAGGCAGAGGCTTTAACCCACTGAGCCACCCAGGCTAGGATATTAACTCTTGGTGGTATACAAGTAATTTCTTCCAGTTTTTCACTTGTCTTTTGACTAGTTCATGATTTTTACTGTAGTCAAACTGCTCAATCTTCCTTTTATTTTATTTGGATTTTGAGTCTTGGGTAGAAAGTCTTTCCCTGGGCCAAGATTAAGAAGAAATCCATCCATGCTTTCTTTCTTTTTTTTTTTTTTAAGTTTCTTTCTTTTTTTTTTTAAATTAATTTATTTATTTGTCAGAGAGAGAGGGAGAGAGAGAGCAAGCACAGGCAGACAGAGGCAGAGGGAGAAGCAGGCTCTCCGCCGAGCAAGGAGCCCGATGTGGGACTCGATCCCAGGACGCTGGGATCATGACCTGAGCCGAAGGCAGCTGCTTAACCAACTGAGCCACCCAGGCGTCCCCCATCCATGCTTTCTTATACTACCTATTTGATTTCATTACTTTGTTGTTAGATATATAACACATTTGGAGTTTACTCTTGTATATGGTATGAGGTTTCAACACAACTTTTCTTTTTTTCAAACGGCTGACCAGCTGTTCTCACACCATATACCAAAAACTTAGTTTCTGCCCAGTGGTTGGAGCTGCCATTTTTATCATGTACTAAAATTCCATGTGTACTTAGGTTTATTTCATGTTTATTATTTTATTCCACTAATTAATTTGTCTGTCCATGCTTCATTACCACACTGTTCTGATTTTATAAGCTTTATAGTATATTCCTAGTAGAGGGTTACTTTCTCCTTGCATCCAGATTCTACTTTTAATTGATGGCCTATAAACTTTGGGGCTATATAGGGCCAAGAACTAACACAAATGTGTGATGCTGACAGGGCTTAATTAAAAGGGAGTGGTGGAAACTAAGGAAAATAGGAGAGTTTGAAGAAATCAGTTTTTCAAAAGGTACATACGCTTATCTCAAATATAAGCAAATAAAATAAAGATGTCCATAAATTATATGTAAATTAGTTCTTATCCTTATATTTCAGAAAGAAAAATAAGTTATCCTTACAGTGGTTGCCCTTTGCTATCTCAAAATGTTGATTATACAAAGTGAAAGTGGCTAATTACAAAAGAACTATGAATGGAGTTTTAGTAATATTTATAATTTGTTAAATTATGTGTTATATAAAATTATAACATTATTTTAAATATAACAGTAAATAAAATGTATATGTAGCCTTGAGTCATCAATACATGGAAAGAGAAATACTAATTTTTTTATTCTGTTATGTTAGTCACCATAAAATACATCTTCAGTTTTTGATGCAGTGTTCTAAGATTCATTGTCAATGTACAGCACTCAGTGCTCCATGCAATATACTAAATTTCAGATTACTTTTCAAATATATTGAAAAAGCTTTTAATGATAAACTATGAAAATAAAAACTAGATTTAACAATACTGTATCATATAAAATGAAAAATATAAAATCTCTTTACCTTACCCTTAACTAAAGCACAGTCTTATGAATACTCCCATGCCAAAATAAATAAACATAGGTAAATAAAACAGATCATCATAAAAAAATTTTTCTGTACATTTTTTTGTACTTCCCTACCAGTTTATAGGGAGTTGCTTTACTCACTTGTATTACTACAATTTTTTCTATTATCTGGACTATATTTATAGGCCACATTTTTTAAAAATCTTTTGAAAAGAGAGAGAGTATGACCTTGAGCAGAGGAGGAGAGGCAGAGGGACAGGGAAAGAGAAAATCTTAAGCAGGCTCCATTCACCAACACAGCCTGAGACAGGGCTTGATCTCATGACCCAAGCCTAAATGAAGAGTCAGAGGGTTAACCAACTGAGCCACCGAGGTGCCCCATGGATTGTATTTAATCAATCCCTTAAACAATGGATATTTATATTGTTTTTAGTATTTTTGCTATTTCAAATAATCTTAAAATGTTAGTCACAATAGACAAGCTAAGTATCCATGGACAGATGAGTGAATAAAGAAATTGTGGGGGGTGTGTATAAATACATATGTGTATGTATGTATATACAGCATATATTTTTAAATCATAATGTATACCTTAAATATAATTTTGTGAAAAAAATTATATGTCTTACACTCAACAGAGAAATAAAACTTACAATTTAATTTTATACAATTTGTTTCAATAAAAATAATACCAAAACGAAAAAAAGAACAATGTTGGAATATTATTCAACCCTAAAAAAGAAAGCTATCCTGCCATTGACAACAACATGGATGAACCTGAAAGATATTATATTAAGTGAAATAAACCATACAGAAAGGGGAAAAATTGCATGATCTTACATGTGGAATCTAAAATAGTCAAGCACACATAGAAGCAGAGGGTAGAACAGTGGTTATCAGGGTGGGAGACATGAGGCGGTGTTGGTCAAATGGTGCAAAGCTGCAGTCCTGTGGGATGCAAAAGTCTGGAGAGCTAATGTGCACCATGAAGACTATAGCTAATAATATTTCACTGAATACTTAAATCTGTTAAGAGAGTAGTTTTCAGTTACTCTTCTCACCAAAAAACAATGGTAACTATGTGAGAAGGTATGTTAGTTAGCTTGACTACAGTAATTATTTCACTCTGTGTATCAATCATGTTCTACAACTTAGATATATACTATTCTTATGAAAGAAAATAAAATTTAACTAACATTACAGCTCTTATACTTAATCTAGAAATAGAAAACTCCTATTTAACTTTGTAGAACTTGCATCAATAAATATAATGCCTACCTTGCAAAATATGCTGAAATGTACATTATTTGTTTGCACATGCAAGTGTCTCCACTGAGCAACTCCTTAGAGATGTAATGCCTGGGACAAAGAATGTGTTCAAAATTTTTATGCTTATTGTCCAAATATAGAACAAACCAATTATATATTCAATCTGTATGACAAATATTATTTTTCAAAACTGATTTCAAAACTGATTTAAAATCATAAATTGATGATTTAAGTGTGAAATTTGGCTATCATTACTGTATTTTCCTACTTAAAAATCATGTTATAATGTTTTTGTAATTTATTTTGAAAACACTGTATTATTATAACATTTGTGCTTATTATTGAAGAAATAAGAAAATATAGATAAATAAGAATAAAGTCCAGAAATTTTACAACACCAGTTGTAAAAAAAAAAACCACCAGTAACATGTTTTTCTAACACATACTTAGCAAACATACTAGTAAACATATGAGTAGACACACTAATTATACCAGATTTGTCACAATATGTAAACTGTTACAGAATTTACTGCAAAGGTCATTATAAATATCTTTTAAATTTTAGGTTTATGAAAAAAAAATTAGGTTTATGAAATTATTTTAAATGACAAAATTGTTTTCTCAAATGAATATTTTCTCAGCTACACAATGAATAAACCAACCAATTATTGTTCAGCATTTTCATGATTTCTAACCCAAATTTTGCTTACTATAAACATGATGCTTTCTGAGATCTAAGACTCTGCATATTTGAGACAATTCCATTAGCATAGTTCATAAAAATATAGCTCAATAAAGATTTCCTGAATGGGTAAAAGAAGTATTAAATAAATACGATGAAAAATTTTGTTTCTGCTAAATATGTATTTCCTCAGGATAAAGCCCTAAGACATGGGAATTAAGGTTCAGTATCTCCTCTGTCAAGACAGACACTCTAATTGTAGAAAACCACAGCTTCCTTAAGCTAACCATCACCAATATTTAATGTCATCTTTTTTGTGTGTGTGAAGATTTTATTTACTTATTTGAGTGACTGAGCGAAAGAGAGAGCAACAGAGAGCAAGTGAGCACAAGCAGGGGAAGAGCAGAGGGAGAGGGAGAAGCTCCTAGTGAGCGAGAGCCCAATGCAGGGCTTGATCTGGGGACTCAGTAATAATAATAATGATCCAGGACCATGACCTGAGCAGAAAGCCTATATTTAACCCACTGAGCCACCCAGGCACCCCTACTGGATGGCATCTTTATGTGTGTGTGTGTGTGTGTGTGTGTACAACTTTCCCTCTCTCTCTCTCTCTATATATATATGGCCATATATATGTATGCAACACATACATAATACATTATATGTATTACAAATACATGTTTATACACACACATATATACATATATATGTACAGTTAGCTTGTAATGTAATAACTGATATCTCAATTTTGTTATAACTGTTAAAATTGTTATGATTATTAAAATGAAGACAGCTGGAAGGATGCCTACATGGCTCAGTCCTTTAAGTGTCTGCTTTTGGCTCAGGTCACGATCCCAGGGTCGTGGGATCAAGTCCCATATCTAGCTCCTTACTCAGCACAGGGAGCCTGTTTCTCCCACTGCCTCTGCCTCTGTTTTCTGCTCCCCCTGCTTGTGCTCTCTCTCTCTGACAAAGAAATAAATAAAATCTTTTAAAAAATTAAGACAACTGGAAAATTACAAAAGATAACGTAACAAATGCTGTTTACCTGCCATCCCAAAATGAACAAAACTGGGTCTCATGTGCCTTAGATATTTTTAAAATACAACACTGCATTCAAAAATCAAGTCCTACATACTCCTTCAATCCACCGCCCCTCCTTTCCAGGTACAAGTGTTGTTATAATTAGTGTGCGTCTGATGTATGTTTTTCTATTTGTACCTCATGTATATAAATCCAAAACCATACACTGTGTTGTTTTATTTTCAATTTTTACATAATGGTTTTAACAAGTTTTTAAAAATCTCAACATGGCGGGGCATCTGAGTGGCTAAGTTGGCTGAGCGTCAACTTTTTTTTTTTTTTAAGATTTTGTTCATTTGTTTGAAACAGAGAGAGAGAGAGACAGTGAGAGAGGAAATACAAGCAGGGGAAGTGGGAGAGGGAGAAGCAGGCTTCCCACTGAGCAGGGATGTGGGGCTTGATCCCAGGACCCTGGGGTCATGACCTGAGCCGAAGGTGATGCTTAATGACTGAGCCACCCAGGCACCCTGAGCATCCAACTCTTGATTTGGGCTCAGGTGATGATCTCACGTGAGATCGAGCTCCACGTCCCGCTCCATGCTGGGCATGGAGCCTGCCTGGGACTCTCTCCCTCTCTTTCCTTCTCTCTTGGACCCTTCCCCCACACTCTCTCTCTTTCTAAATATATATATTTTTTAAAATCCTGACATTGCTTTTCTCTCTTCCATGCTATGTAATAGTTTTCACATGACTGTACTACAGTTTACTTATTTTAAAGTTCTTTGAGTATTATAAAGTAATAATAGATCTGTTTTCATTTTTTTCTTTTTAAATTTTTTTATTTTTTATTAACATATAATGTATTATTAGCCCCAGGGGTACAGGTCTGTGAATCGTCAGACTTACACACTTCACAGCACTCACCATAGCACATACCCTCCCCAATATCCATAACCCTACCACCCTAGATCTGTTTTCATAACTTGACTTTCTTCTAAGCTATCCATTGCCCACAATTATCTTCTGACTTTACTGTTATCAATAAGGTGCCTAAGACCACCCTGAGTTTTATAATTTTATCAGTTGCCCTCTTTCCATGTCTGGATACTTTCAGAGTTCTTTAAAGTCCTTTCACCTTTGTTAACATGAGACAAAGCACAGACCCTCTTTGCAATGATTTTGCCCAAAAACATGACTGTTGTTCATGATATGGAAAATGATGATTTCTAGAATTCGGCAAATCCCCATCCTCAACTCATATACCTTTAATTAATGTTTCTGGTCTATCTCCTCCAGTGGCCCATCTGGGAACTCTTACCTTCCAGAAGACGTTTTCCTTTTTTTTCTTTCTTCTTATCCTTTCTTCTTTTCTTCCTTTCTCTCTTTCCTTTCTTTTCTTTCTTCATTCTTTCTCTTTCCTTGTTTCTTTCTTCTTTTAAGATTTATTTACTTAGAGAGAGAGAGAGCAAGGAGCAGGGTGGGGAAGGGGGCAAAGAGAGAGAGAGACTTAAGCAGACTCCCTGAGTGTGGAACCCAATATGACCCCCAGATCACAACACAAGCTGAAACCAAGAGTCAGATACTTAACCAACTGCACCACCTAGGCACTCCCAGAAGATATCTTTCTATTCACTATTCTTATTGATCCAGCTGTTTTCTCATCATTTTCATTTTGTGCCTTTTTCCTCTAACTTCTAAAGGAGCTTCTCAAATTTATTTGCTAGTTCAGAGATCATTTTTTTTAAAATTTATTTATTTGTCAGAGAGAGAGGGAGAGAGAGCGAGTGAGCACAAGCAGAGTGGCAAGCAGAGGCAGAGGGAGAAGCAGGCTCCCTGCCGAGCAAGGAGCCCGATGTGGGACTTGATCCCAGGACGCTGGGATCATGACCTGAGCCGAAGGCAGCTGCTTAACCAACTAAACTACCCAGGCGTCCCCAGAGATCATTTTTAACACCATTTGCATTGTGCAAGTTAATGTTTGTTTCTGATGTTGAATTTTTTTGTATGTTTGTTTTTATTTGTTAATCCTACTTTATAATAACTCCTTTTCCTTGTACCAGTTGCCTTTTCATAATCAGGCTATGTGCCAGCTTCCTGGAAATCATGTCTTCTTAGATTCTATGGATGCAAATTTCCTGAAATTGTCTTCTGTACATGCAGGAGATCATTCTCAGAGGTTTGCACTACTTCTGAATCTTCTAGATCCTATCCAATTTCCATTACTCTAAAATGTAATTTAGTCTCAGTTTTATCACTGAAAATAATGGAACCATATAAAAACTAACTAAAACAACAGTAAAGGCCAGAGATCATAGAATACTAGTTTCATTTAACTTAATAAATATTTGTCACACACTCCTAATGTTTCAGGGAATACACCATATATTCATAAGGCAAAGATAAAAAAATTTTTCCCCTGCACTTGAAGAATTTACAATACAGTGAACAAGATAACTGAGAAATGACTCATTATGATGCTAGTTAGATTAACAGGAACACTTCATTAGAAGCAAAATAGAAACCACTTCTCAATAGATTTGGGGAAGTTTTCATAGATGACATATCATTTATTTGGGCTGTAAAATATGTAATATGCATCTTAACAAACAAAAGAGGAGTCTTCTGAAGATCATTTGAATAAAAAACTGGTGTTCTGAAATTTGAAAAACATGTAGATTATACATATATATGTATATATATTCATAACTATATATTCAAAACTATATAAAAATATAAAGTTTCTTACTTTTCCATATCTGGAAACATGGGGCTTTATACCTTATCACAATTTACATTACACAAAATATGTGATTCAGCTGAAAGCCTCAGTCCTCAGGTTCTTTAAAGTTCTTGATTATCCACCCCTAAATATTTCAAATTTCAGCAACATTTTACCGTATATACCTGCACATTTCAACAGCCCTTCTGGAAACAAAAATATTTCTAATCTTCTGGTCCTGAGTCACTTTTTTACACACTCTGGGTGCAGAGTGTGTAATTATTTTTGTAATTATTTGCACCATTTTTGCACGTCAACCAAGCAGTCCCTTTATACTTGAAGTTTTGGTTGTATAACATGAAAAAGCAGGAAGCCATGAACTTAAAATTTACTGACAGGAAGAATCCTGACTCCACTAATCTAAGCATATGTCGTACAACAAATTCTTAAGTGAACCTTTCTTGCTTCATAAATACTGAGTCCTATATTCACACAATCATCCAAAATGTTATCAGAATTATTAGAAATCATCTACAAATACCCTAAGATCTAGAGAGAGGAAATTACTTCCTCAAGGCCACCGAGCTGATCAAAGGCAGACAGAAAAAAGAAATTACTTTTCTCAAACCTATATTCTATATATTTCATTTAACTCACATACTTATTATAGTCTATCATTTCTTTAAATGCCAGAATTTGACAGCTAGGATCTGAGGACTATATAATGTCAAATACTGTGACCATCAGCCAATGATGACTCAAGGAGAATGAAAATTCAATGTGTATACAGATCATGTAGTGATCTTGTAAAATACAGATTCTGAGTCAAGAGGTCCGGGGTAGAGACTGAGATTCTGCATTTCTATCAAGCTCCCAGGAAGTGATGTGAATGCCATAGGTCTGCAGTTTGCTAGCAAGGAGCCAGTCGACCTTTCAGAAATACCTGTAGACCAGAGTCATATGTTGCTGGTCATTATCAGATAGGATGAGAATAGCATTTGGTATAAGAATAGAGAATATAATTTTTAAAAATGGGAGATAAATGGAACAGGGCACTCAGGGAGAACAGAAGTAATAGAAAACCTTCACACTGGTTTTGGATTTACATTTAAAGATCTGAAAAAGAAGGGGTGGTTTATTACTATTCCCCAAAATCTACATACCAATCCCCTCATAAGAAATACATTGGGAGGTACTGATTTTAAGTCTATTTCCCAATTAGCATTTCAGTAACAAATCCTTCATGGTGTTAGGGTCTTCTCACTCCCCCACCCTTCTTCTGTCTAAGTCCATCCCTTCTACACCTCTTCCTGCCTCCTAACATACCCAGGGCATACACACGATGAAGAGATTATTAGGGTACCATCAATCCTGTAACTGAACTGCCCCACGTGTGAGAGAAACAGAAATAACTCAACTTCAAGAACAGAAAGTCCACTACCAAGAATAGCAAAGGTAAAACCTCAAAGAATCAGAACTGGCTTAAGACTGACTAACAATCTTTCCCCTTACCAACGACCTTATCTTGGTCCATTATCTATATTTATCTTCATTCTGTCTCTTGTATCTCTTGTATTTAGCTTGTTTGAGTAGGAAATGAACTGCTGCAATTTCACGGGGCTGAGTGTTTAACCTGAATAGAACCACATAGTCTAAACTGCAAATACTGAAATTTCTGACGGTCACTCCATACAGGAGATTCCTAAGTCCTGCTCTTGTAGCTAAAGACAGAAATACTATTGATATCAAGTCAGCTTGTTTAAAGATATGTAAGTTATCCACACGAATTACACATAGCTTATAAGTAAAATAAGAAAAAAAAATCATTGCTCCTTAAGGAAATCAGGCAATGTGCTTATAAGAAACTTTAATGACCTTTGGCTTCATTTATTAATGTGTTGCTTTCCTAGGAATTTAGGTTCTGAAGGGAAGTTCTTTCTGTGTTGGCTGTGGACATGCGCATCCCCACAGACTCAGGCCAGAGGGCAAGGGGAAAAGGACATTTTTGGACAGAGAACAGAGATACCAACTTTGTTTTTGCCCCCACACAAGAGAGACTGTTTTGAAAGAGTGTAGTCTCATCTATCCCACCAGTATTAAGGCGCCTGTAGCTCAAAGTTGTCCTCAAGATGCATGCCCTAATGCAAAAACAAGAACACTTGTGTTTTTCACCAGGGTAGCCACAGATAACATGACAGAGAACTTGTGTATTGAAGCCACCTGGGAGGCAAAAGGGCACTTTCTCTTCCTCCTGGGGAAAAAAGAACAATTGCTCTGTGGGTAGAAGGCAGAGGAGTCAATGGCTTAATGGATTGTTCAATTGTATCCCCAGAGTATAATCAACTACACTGATTGATTATGGTCCGACAACTAGAAACCAAAATAATCCTTGTAAAAACAAGGGGCATATGTTGCTTGTACTATAAGACACAGGCAACTGGTAGGGCTCAAAGACAGAGTTATCCAATCCAGGAATCAGCTACTTGATTCAATTCCCTGTATTTCAAATGTTCCTCCTTTTCTGCAGGCAAAAGAGCAAAATGAGAATTCTGCTTCCATGTCAGAGAAGGATACATGCTTTCATCTGATGACTAAAGATGACCAACCTAAACAATCTTTTTTAGGCCCCTGTGATAACTAATTATCTCTTCTCCTCTCCATGACCCATCACCCACTGCCCTGGGCAAGGGGGACCTAACAACCTCCCAAGCAGGTTAGTACAAGGCAGAGACCCACCATCCCTTCTGCCCCCTCATAGGAGCCCCTTCCTCTCAATGACCCTTCTTCTGAACTCTTATTCTAACAGTTAACACCTACCGTACATTATACCTCATTTCAAAAGTCTGGTGATAGGTTTCAAAGAACAAAATCACACTCCAATTTCAAAACAAGGCAGTTTTTAATTACATCAGGATCCTAGATCAGAGTCTCAATTTCAGAGTTAGGCCAGCTTCTTTCATTTCACTGTTAAGGAAGCCGAGGTCCCACACAGATGACTTGCTTAAAACCCTATAATCCTAAAAATAAAAATCATAATTAATATTCACTGTGTCTTCACTATGTCACTGGCACTGTCCTTCCACTTTTGTCATGATAACCTCATCCCACATGACAATCACTTATTGAGGTACTATTATTATACCCATTTTGCAGGTGTAGAAAACTGGGGCATAGAGAGCTTATATAACATGCTCAAGGTACTCCAGCCAGTGAAGAATGGCATCAGAACTGAAACCTGGACAGTATGAAACCAGATAAGAGCCCTGATTATAACCTGATCTGTAGCTGCAGAGCGAGGACTAGAAATGAACTCTACCTCTGTTCAGTCTGCTGTGCATTCACCACGTCCTACCCCAGATCACTTAGCTCAAGTACATTTCTGTTAGGAGCTGAAGAGACCTGAGATCTCATTAACTTCTCTAGTACTTTTCTCAAATGGCCTCAGGGGTACCCATAAGTATTATTTTATTTCTGGCCCATAAACTTTCCACCAGGACAGGACACCACATTGCTGAGGTCATTAAATCTTTATAATAACAATATTATGCTAATGGAAATTATTAGTCTATTCCTTGCCCCCCAAAAACCATCTGGTAGGTTGACCTGGAAATTGCTTTGAGATGTCATGGTGGATCTTAAAGCATAAAGAATATAGGGATTCATAACTTTCTCTGAGCAATGGAGTTTTCCATGTGGTAACAAGCTGGCATGGCTGGACTATTGGATTTAGACATAAACAGGATACTGGAAAAGACTTGGGGAGAGCACACAGCAGTTCTCAGATTAGAATTCAGGTGGTAGAGGAGAGAGCAAAGGTATTTCCAAGACCAGGCTTTCTACTGAAAGAATCTGTTGCCAATATTTTGATTGCATTATGAATCTCTTTTTAAAATGGTTTGTTCTTTAATATCAAATAATAAAACGCAGGTATTAGAGCCAATTTAAGTAATTTAGAATAATTAGAGTCTTAAGTAGGCAGCACATGTTCTCAGCAGAACAATCTCTCTCCAAACAACAGTGATGTCAGAGGGTTTTGGTTTGGGTCTGTTTTCTCTCTCTTCCTTGTGGCTCAAACACGTGGCGTAGTTTCCCTTCCTGGAGCCCAGTTACCCAGTAACTCTTGAAATGGCTGGATAAACGTTGGCTGCCTTGCACATTCAACCTTGAAAGCACAACAATCTGGGATTTTAATTCAAACAAATGTGAAAATGGATTATAAATAGGATCCAGCTGCATTTCTAATAGTGAAGAGAAAAAAATAGCTGAGACCAAAAGTAAGAAAAAGGAAAATGAAAGCACCTTGCCTCTCTTTTCCTTATGGCCTTTCCCCATGCTGCAATCATCGCCTGTTGAAAAAGGCCTCAAAAGGTCTAAAATGTTTTAATTATATTTAATTAAGCTGTCATTTGTTACTTGGCTTCCTGAAAGTTCTGCTCAATTTAACTAGGCTCCCTTTTCAGATCTATACATTTACCTACAGTCCAGCATTTGGTAAAGGAAAAAATGGTTCGCAGAAGCTGTCTTCCTGAAGACTTCCCATCCTGCTGCCAACACTGCAGTTTATGTATTATTAGTACAGACATTGGCCAGCACAACCCAAGGCTTCTGCAGGGGTGTTGACAAAGACGACCCCTCCCCGACCCCCAATAATCCTTTTCTCTTTCCCATAGCAGCTTTCATATAAGTCAATATTTGAATTTGGAAAAATTATGAGCAATTCATCTCAAATCATTAGCACCCCACAAAATGTAATAATGTTACCTACGACCTGGATCACTGGGGAAATCCAACCCTCTCAGTTCAAAATTCGTATTACCATCACTGACTATGTCTTCAATGTCAACCTCTACCAGATGATTTCATTAAGCCCATTTTATGTCCTCTAGGCCCACGGTATATGATCGTGCAAGTTATGTGCCGCACAACCATGGAAGGCGCCATCCATGGCATGATCATTGGGTTTTTTGGTATTTTTATTAGTATGATTTTCTGGCAGATGGCAGTACAGGGTCTTGAGGAAAGGGCCCCAAATTATAATTCACGCATTTGGCCCAGGGCAGTGCTGACCAATAACATTTTTCACTGGACTGAATTTTAATCAAAGAAAAGGCCATAATGTAGTTTAAGATTTTTCATTCCTCTCTTAAGAATTATGTCTGGTTTTTTTTTGTCAAGTGAAAACACTACTTATTAATAAATTCTAGTACGTAGTCATAAGAAACATCAGGAATTTTCATACTGATCTATGCCTGCACTTAGCTAAAATATAAAAACAAAACCAAAAAAAACCTTTCACCTCAGAATTAAATAATTAAATTTGAAGGAATTAATTACATGTGTCCAATGCTCAACAGATTACATATCTCACCTTTTTGTTCCTTTGACTTAGTATAAAAATCTCTGCTCCTCCCCTATTTGCTCACAAGAATCAACAATACAGGTCAGACAATGAATTTGCCTACAATGGCAAATGCTTTCCAAACATTTCAGCAAACAGTCCTTAGGTTTGTCTCTGTCCTTCCAAGAACTATTTGTTTTACCTGTAAACATTTCCAATGTGAAAATGTTTATCCCATTCATTGTGAAGAAGCAATTATTTGTTGGAGAGGAAACTTAGCTAGATAGCAGACAATTCTGCCAACATGCCCACAGATCAGTTGTGACTCAAAGCCTCCTGTTCTTCATTCCCGTCTCCTTGAAATGTTTCTGTCTGGGGTTTCAGCAAATATTCTTATACGGTGTCTAAAATGCATTTATACATCTTGTGTACAGCCAGAATTGCCCAATGCTTTTCCAAAAATGTGTGTGGACTTCTCAATCAACATTGAGAAGCTACCGATCCCCAAGATATCTGTATTGAAAGGCACTCCCCACTTCACTGTCAACAGAAAATAAATCAGAAGAAAGAAAAATGAAGACAAAGACCAAAAAAAAAAGTGGGAGAAAGGGCCAAGGACATCAGTAGGTAAGTTTCTTAAATGTTAAATTTAAGGTTGGTTTTTATTTATTTATTTATTTATTTTTAAAAGATTTTATTTATTCAACAGAGAGAGAGAGATCACAAGTGGGCAAAGAGGCAGGCAGAGAGAGAGGAGGAAGCAGGCTCCCCACTGTGCAGAGAGCCTGATTGATGCAGGGTTCAATCCCAGGACCCTGAGATCACGACCTGGGCCAAAGGCAGAGACTTAACCCACTGAGCCACCCAAGAAGCCCTAAGGTTGGTTTTTAAAGGATAGTTGAAAGATGTCAATATGGCCATGACAGAAAAACCAAAGTTCATTTCTTCCTATTAAATTTATCTGTTAAATATATTACTAAATTTAATTTTCTTAGTATTTCTTTGAATAAAGACTAAGATGAAGGTGAGGACAAAGAAAAAGAAGAGGGGAAAAAAGAAGGAAGGAATAAAGGAAGGGAAAGAAGAAAGAGAGGAGAAAAAAAGCTGAAGTTAAATTTGAATAAAAGTTCTGGAGGATCCTGTGTATCAAGGTCATACAAGGGGCACCTATGTGGTACAGTCAGTTAAGTGTCCAAGTCTTGATTTTGGCTCAGGTTGTGATCTTAGGGTTGTGAAATCAAGTTCCATGTTAGGCTCTGCTGCAGTGTCTTCTTGGGATTCTCTCTCCTTCCCCCTCTGCCCCCTCTCCCCATCCCCACACTCACTTACTCATGTGCTTTCTTTCTAAAATAAATAAATAAATCTTTTTTTTTTTTTTAAAGAACCCATACAAAAAGCAGTTGGCTCATCAGTTTCACTTCCAGTATCTTATTCTATAGAAACAGGAATATATGCAAACACAGATACAAAATATGTTTAATAATGCTTTCTGTGGCATTGTTTGTAACCTGTCCAAAAACAACATGGATGTCTAACTAGAGGGGTTTGTTAAATGAAATATGTTATATGCCCCTGCTGACTCCTCCTCCCTCATTATAGCTACTCTTTGCACAGTAACTTCCATTCACCGAACCGGCCTACTTTAGAAACTTTACAGCTCCCAAGTACCTCTTCTTCAAATGCTATGTCCCATAACTTTGAATAGCCATTCCTTCTCATCTTTCCACTCTCAGCTTGTTTCCTTATGACTTCTCCATCAATTATCAACCCAGGGTACAGTACACTCACTTCATAATATTTTTACACATTGTAATTACATATTTGTGCTTTTGAGTGTCTATTGCCCAATTCTACTCAACAGCTAATATCTTCATCATGGCCAGGACCATAACCACTAGAACATGTCTTGTGTCCATTCTGTTATCTGTCCACTGAAATGGCTCAGAAAATATTTACTGAAAGAATAAATCTATAAAACATGAATACTAAACATCATATTGCCACTATAGGAACTACATAAACATGAATAGCAATTAAATATGATTCTGTAGGAGCTTACTGAAGACTACAGAAATAATAATAGAGAAAATCACAACATAAACTGCTAACTGTAATACTGTGCAAAATTAAGAAATCCATGTGTACATTCTCGAATTTTTCTATCTTCTACACTAAATATGTATCATTTTTAAAATCAAGGGGGGAAAGTTTCAAATGTCTCCTATTTAATTCTAGAATCTACTTCTACACTACCTATTTCCAAGGTCCTAAATGGTATAAGAGTCTTATTAGGATAGACTGTCAGCTGATCTATGCAAATACCTCTATTGAAGATTTTAATCTCTGTATCAGTTATCTGTGGCTGTGTAACAAACTATCTCAAACCTAGTAGTAGGAAACAACAAAAATCATTTTATTATACTTTCCCAGTTCTGAGGGTTAACTATTCTTAGTAAGAAGTTCTTACTCAGGGTTTCTCATGTTGTTGCAGTCAGATGGTGGCTAGTGCTGGACTTAGCCCAAGGATCCCTCACTCCCATGTCTGGCAACTGATGCCGGCTATCAACTGCAAGTTATTGGCCAGAAATATACACATGGCCTCTCCAAGTGTCCTGGGTTTCCTGGACACTTGGCAGCTGGAATTCAAGAACAAGTATCCTACTGGAAATAGGAGAAAGTTCAACCACCTTCTATGATATAGCCTTAGAAATCACAGATCACATTTGCCATAGTCACCTACTCACAGATTCAAGGGGAGGAAACACAGAACCCCACAACTCAATGAGAAGAGTACTGAATTCACTTAAAAATAGTATATAGAAGGGCACCTGGGTGGCTCAGTGGGTTAAGCCTCTGCCTTCAGCTCAGGTCATGATCTCAGGGTCCTGGGATCGAGCCCCGCATCGGGGGTCTCTGCTCAGCAGGGAGCCTGCTTCCCCCCGCCCCCCGCCTGCTCCTCTGCCCACTTCTGATCTCTCTCTGTCAAATAAATAAGATCTTAAAAAAAAAAGAATAGTATATAGAACAGGAGATATTACAGTGGTCATATTTGGAAATATAATCAACCACAATCTCTGTAGACTCTAATTTATAATTCCCTCTAGTATCCTAAATCCTCACAATATATATAAAAATACAATTGATCATTTTTAAATAAGCTGGTATTTTTATGCCATACATCAATAAACACTGTTGATGATCACTAGATAGCAGAAGTAGCAATGAGTTAGCCGTCTGTAGTTCTGAATTTTCATTTGAGGACCATCATTGTATAATCTTGCATCTTTCACTCTCAGTTTTACAATTTGACTGCCAATTACAGCTCACTCTTTCAATATCACAGTACAGTTGTGAGAATGGAAAGAATGGCAAAAACTAAACATTTCCAAAAATGAGTTCTTCAAAATGTTAGTTTTAGGGATGTTACAGGTGTTACATTGTTTTAAAAAAATGAGGAAATTATGCTTGGTTCATTTAATGTCCTGCAGATTAGAAATCTATGAAGACGATATGAGTATTCAGAAGATCAAACAAATAATGATAGTTTCAGCATTCCTGCACTCTTTTGAACAGGGAGCATTTTTTTTTCTTTTTGGATACAGTATTTTACAGAATTCCTCAGTCTGTAGAAATTCAGTTGGGACAATACCAAAGTAAAATAATGTATGACAAGCTGTTACTTAAAATGCTGTGATATGTTGTTTCCATTAACTTGCTCAGTTCCTCTTCTGTGACAAGTGAGGAAAGTATGTGAACATAGGGGCACCTGGGTGGCTCAGTGGGTTAAGCCTCTGCCTTCAGCTCAGGTCTTGATCTCAGGGTCCTGGGATCGAGCCGCGCATCGAGCTCTCTACTCAGCAGGGAGCCTGCTTCCCCCTCTCTCTCTGCCTGCCTCTTTGCCTACTTGTGATCTCTCTCTCTCTCTCTCTGTCAAATAAATAAATATTTTTTTTAAAAAGAAAGTATGTGAACATAGACACAGTATATGCCCTTCTGAGTTCTAATTTTTTATCTGCCAAGTGGGGAGAATAACAACCACATTGAGTATATGATATAAAGGTGAACATCAATATATTTCATATACTCAGAATAATATCTGAAACAAAGTAAGTCCCCATTTGGTGATAATTATTTATACATAAAGAAAATGGGATTTTGTCTCTGATCTTGGAGAGCTAACAGACTAGTAAATAATGTTACATAAATATATTAATCAAATGGTCTATATATATATATCCATGTTTTTTTACAAATTTTTTTTACAAAACTAGCATAGATGCTAGTTTTCCTCAACTTTGCTGTTATTCTTAGTCATTTATTTTTCAATCTGGCATATCCAGTTAATTCTAGATAGAATTACCAGAATCTGCTTAGTGAAACACCGGAATCTGAATGAATTCAATATGCAACACAAGCTCTCTTATAACTCCGTATTATATCACAAGTCTTAGATACATAAAAGATATATTGGGGTTCAATCTATTTTTTGTCAGGAGCACAAGTAGGGGGAGCTAACTTTTTCCTCTTTCTACTCCTTTGTGGTCACAAACCAATAGGACTAGCTACCAGGACCTCCTTAATTTACTTCCCTTTGAAGAGTTTTTTAATCCATTTGTATACTCTAAAGGAAAAAAAATCATAAAGTTGTCCTTGAACAAATTTTGAAAAAATTTTAAATTCCAGTCAAGATGGCTGGAGTGGGCATGGGGTTAAGCAAAGAGACAAGGAAAAGAAAAGTGGTGACAAGGAGAAAAACTGTCATGATCAGCTGATTTAGGAATGATCTATTAGTGATCTTTACCAAAGAGGCTCTCCATCTTTGATGCTTCTCTGCTATTCTCACATTCCTGTCCATTTCCTTTTCTTTCCCCAGGTGTCCTTCAATTTTTTTTAACGTATTTAATTCATGTACCAGTTATCTTCAGAAAAATCCCCTGGTAATGCCAAGTTTGCTCCTAATTCACCTCCTATAGCTGATCATGGAAAAGCCATTATCTAGTGGCTCCAATCATTTCTTAAGTCATTCTTGAAACTCACCGCATTGAAAACTTGCAGTTAGAAGCTCCTGGTTGGCTTAGTCGTTAAGTGTCCGCCTTCAGCTCAGGCCACGATCCCACAGGCCTGGGATAGAGCCTGTATCAGGCTCCCAGTTCAGCAAGGAGCCTGCTTCTCCCTTTCCCTCTGCCTGCTGCTCCCCCACTTGTGCTCCTTCTCTGTCAAATAAATAAATAAAATCTTAAAAAGGAAAACTTGCAGTTAGCACTCAGAAGTGCCCTAGCGCCAGACTGGCTGAACACTGCTGTGCCCATCTCAAGCCTATCCTCTAATTCTATCTTCATCATGTCCTCCTCTCAGGAGGTTGAGAGTGTGAGCATCTGTTTTAAAAACAAGAATAAAAACACAAAGCTCAGAACTCCACACAATTTTACCCCTTCAGAAACTGAAAAGCAGGAATTGTAAAGATATACTCAACATAAGACCGCATGCGACATGAGGGTGCAAATGAACTGCATCTTCTGTCCGTTTTCAGCATAGGTTCAAAGCTCTTTAAGCCTTTTTCTCCATTATTATATTCCATGTTTAAGATGCATCATCATTTTTCCTACCACAGCTTAGTTTTCTCATTTCCTGCACCAATTCCTTCAGATCCTTGGTCGTTCCCTATTAAGCTCTCAGTGCTGGTGTTTTGTATATTCCTTGCATTCAAGAGAGAGCGAGCATATTAGCCTTTCCTTACATACACTTTTTCTTGATCCTGAATCTTCCGCCATAGTTAACCGTTGACCTTTGTCTCAGTTTGGGATATTTAGATAGCAAGAAACAGATATGCCTCATGCTATCTAAAGAAAAGGAGGTTTTTAGATTCTCACAGAACGCAAATGCTAGTAGGTTATTGACAGTCTGGCTGACTGTTTGGCTCTCTCTCTATTGTATGGTCTCTCATCTCAACCCTCTGCTCGTCTTTCCATTCTCTGTGATGCAAACTAGTTTGAGAAGCCAGAAGTACTACATGTACTTCTGGTCTGCTGTGTTCATGGGTAAAGCTATCTTTGGCCACAAGAAATAACTCTCGAGCTTTCGGGAATGCAGTCACAGCACTTTACAATGGTAAGGTCCCATGGTTTGGGATGGCATGTACAGCATCTAATGTTAATTGCTTTCAGTTACTGTGTATCTTATCTCAAATTTGAACAAGAGTATGATCAGATCAGCTTGAATCACAAGTCCTTTTTGGTCCACTTAATGTCAGTTTAGAAACCAGAGCAAGGTCATCTGATGTGAACATGTTCACCTAGGCCTTTCCCTTCAGCAGTGGCTTTGGGGCACCTCCAAAGATGGTGGTGACAAAGCCCAAGAAAATTTCCAAGTGTGTCTAAGAATACAACACCTCTGCCACCATGACTTGCCCATGTTTTATCACCACTTTATCTCTTTGGCTGCCAGGCTACCACAGTGAACATCCATTCCTGCCTTCACAAACAAGCGAATATTCTCATGAAATGATCTGCCTGCACTCTGACAGCCCGTGTAATTACCCATATGCATGGCTATATACTCTCTTGTGAATCTCCCATAGTGTGAGTTCCCTTGGGCAGAAACTCTCTTCACTACCATTTCCTGTAAGGAACATCTTAAAAGAAAACAGCACTTCACATAAAGAATCCTATAAAAGAAAAAATAATAACAGACCACTGGCTTCAAGAAAACCCTGAATCTATCCCTGTCCAATATGCACGAGAACCTTCCTCAGGCTCTCAGATATTTCATAGCACCAAAGGATAATTTTACTCCTTTCAGCAGTTTGTACATTTGATGGGAAATCCTCACAAGTGCAAAATAGAAGACAAGCGAACAGTTTACCTCTGTTAAGGGTACAAGCAAAAGCAGGTCTAGCTATCAACAGAAACTGAAATAGTACCCTATTGTACAGCTCACTATTGACAAATGAGAATGATGATATGAGGGAAAGACATACCAAAGATGCCCAAAGGTTGTACTGGAATAAAAGAATTCACTTAGGAGTATTTGCAGTTATAAAAAATAGAATAACACTCTTCTTGACTCTGGGTTTCTGTTAAAAGAATTACCTTGATAATACTGAGCCTTACTGGGCAATAATGCAAATAATTTTCTACAAGGTTTTAATCATCTTGAAATTTTTTTAAGATTAATTTATTTATTTGAGATAGAGCAGAAAGGGAAGATGGAGAGGGAGAGAGAATTTCAAGCAGACTCTGCACTGAGCATGAACTGAGATCATAACCTGAGCCAAAACCAAGACTGGGACGCTCAATGAATTGTGCCACCCAATACACCTTAATATAGGTATATATTAATATATATAGGTGTATGTATAGATATATAGATAGATAGATAGATAGGTATAATATAGGTAGAAACAGACAGTACCTTAAGTCCCCAAATGGGCAATGATCTAACTCTAAAAAGAGCTCAGCTTATAAAGCTAGAGAAGTCTAAAGCTAACAACTCCAGTATACCTTCCAAAAAGAGAAGAGTTATCCTAAAGATCTTCATCTAAAACTTACTGTTGAGAAGCTAGAGCTTTTTTCTGGAAACCACTTTTTGCTACATTAGAAGTTCTAATGATCATAACAGACTCCACAGGCTTCAGAGTGCCACAATACTTTCAGAAAGGTTAGGAATTCAATACCATTACAACAGAATACTTTATTTCAAAATAATTTCAATTCCTTTGTCAATATAAACAATTTAATACTTCTTCTTATAAATTTCTTCCTACATCTCTAAGTTACTCACTTAGTTTTGAAAGTATAATGAGTATTTTACTGAACTGAAACTCTCAGCTCTTCTACTTTTGTGTTCTATACATGACTCATTTTTCAAGCAATATATTGGAGGTAAATAATGTCAACATGAATGAAACAAACTAAGACTTAGTTTCTGGTTCTCAGATTTTAAAGAAAGACCATATGGAACCCTGGCACCATCATAGTTTTTCTGCTGTACTGGAGTAGTAGACTTTAATAGAACTTACTTTCTTTAAAAATATATATATATATTTGTTTTAGAGAGAGAGAGAGAGAGAGCAGGGGTGGAGAAGGAGCAGAGGGGAGAGAGAATCTCAAGAAGACTCCCCACTGAGCACAGAGCCTGATGCAAGGCTCAGTTTCATGACCCTGAAATCATGACCTGAGCTGAAACCAAGAGTCAGATGCTTAACTGACTGAGCCCCCCAGGCGCCCCTAATAAAACTTGCTTTCAAAACAAACAACAAACAGCACTAATACTCACTGTAATACTGGAATTCTACATTATAAACTCAGCATAAAATATCTAACTTCTTTAACAATAAATAATTGTTAGGATTTTAAAGTAAGACCCATATTCTTCTAAAATTGTTACATGTAGAGTTTAAGACCTAAAAAATTGAGGTTGAGAAAGACTATATAAATAATTTATATCCCTTATACTTGTTTTCCTAGTTTGTTTTTGTTTGTTTGTTTCTTTCTTTCTTTCTTGAGGTGGGGGGAGGCATTGATTCAAGCTTTCTCATGCATGCCTTTCTAAATATGTTTCCTTTTCCTGGCGGCTATCCACACCACCCTATGTGACACAGATACATTTTGTATTTTCCATTTATCCAACAATTCTTGAATGCTTACTTTATGCCAGGAAATTTTCTAGTGAGTGGGGATATAGAACAAGACAGATAAGATACCTGTCCTCATGAGACTTGTATTTTCATTATTATTTCACCAATAAATGTACAAGAAGCATACTTTCAGATAAGTGTAATGAAAATATAAATAAAGATAGAAAGTAATCTGTAGTCAAGGGAAAGGGACAACTTGAAGACAGGAGCTACAGCAGTCAGGCTGGGCTACATATACTATGATAACAAACATCCCCTAAAATGTTAACGGCAAAAAAAAATCAATGAACATTTATTTCTCACTTCAGTAGAGTCTCCTCTGGGTCTGGGAAATTGTGTGGTGACTTGTCCAATAAGTAATGGCTCAGCATTTGTTCTTCCACATCAGCAGACTTCCAGTGTCTGCATGGCAGAAGACAGCACTGCAGAGTTTCACACCAGAAAACACATCCTTCTGCCTGGAAGTCACATGTGTCACTTCCACTTACATGGCAGTTACCAAAAGTCACCTAGTGTTTCCTAATCTCAAGGGGACACTGAATAATGATCAATCCCTTGTAAACAGCAGGAGAAAAACTGGAAATACTGACAAGTAGTTACTGCATTTATTCTGACACCAGACCGATGAGGAAGTCGTTACTGAAGAAACTGAAAGAAAAGCATTTCAGCCAGAGGGATCGCCAAGGTAAAAGTCAGAGGGGAAAACGAGCATGAAATGTTAAGGAATGGAGATGAAAGAATAATGAGCATGAAGAAGAGTTAAGAGTAGGTATCTAAGGATGACAGAGAGCTGGATCATAACAACCTTGTAGCTATACTAAAGTGTTTGCCTGTTATATTCTGATGGGAAGCGCTTGGAAAATTTCAAGGAAAAGACTGAAATATCTGAATTACACTTTTAAATCATACACACCTTCTTATACAATTCCTCTTTTTCTGTCAAGTTCCAACTCACAGATGTCCTTCTTTTTGAAGCTTCCTCTCTCTCTCTCTCAGCTAGACCCAAGCAACTTACCCACTGCAGTTTCTCTCTTCTTGGCAAAGACCTCCATTAATCAACAGCTTCGTTGTAACACAATGATGGATTTGCCTGTCTTTTTCTTCATTTGACCTTAAAATTCTTGAAGACAGGGATCATATCTTTTTGTTCCTTTATCCATAAGGCCTAAGGTGATACTCATAACACTGGACTTTGTTCCTTTTGAGAATGAGTAAATTTCAAACCTGATTCTTGTGCTCAGGACCACCACAGACAATAAAGCTAGAGGGACATTTCAAGGCCATATAACATAATGGCTTCCAAAAAGGTTAAATATAGAAGATGTTGTTCAGAGTCGTAGAGAAAAACTGAAATTGTGAAAGAATTCTAAGTGAAGGGGTACAGGGAGCAGCGTCCCCTTTCACTTGTCCTACTTGTCTGCCAAATCTGTGGAAGTGTTGAGCTCTTCTGAGGTTTCCAAAAACTGCAAGGGCTCCAAGGCTCACAATTATAAAGCTACTGATTTAAGATTTAACCCATCACCTATATTTCCTCAGATAAAAAATAGTTGAGATGCTCAACCATCTTTCTCCCTTTTTGAGCAGATCTCTATAGAGTAATGCCATGCTCTTCTTCCGGGTCCTCAGAATTAATCTTTAGAAGTGGGAGGCTGCATATTCTCTGGGCAAGTCTATAACTTCGGAATTCCTCTCATTTCATGTTCTAACAGATCACCTCCTTGCTGCCACTCAGCGCACCCATCTATTCACTCGGGCCTTTTGCCAGAGGGGGGTGCTGACTCAGTTTTTCGGGCTTTTTATTGTTACCAATCCTGTGTGCTTGCTCAGTACATTCGCCCAGTAGTAAACCAACCCTCCCACCATCCTAAAAATAAAAGAGAAGATTTACAAAAATATATCAAAATTCTCTTCCCGTTCACAGCCCAGGAAAAGTGGGCACATGTTTTAAATCTAATTGTCTCAGACTCAAATTAGAATCCAGAATCATGCCTCCGCGTGTCTGGAATCATCCCTCTCCATGCAATTATTTTCAAGTCGGGCTTACCTGGTTTGAAAAGTGCCTTATAAACAGAATCACATCCACATATTAACTGTGTTATGGGTATTATCATGCCTGTCATCTACATTATCACTCACAAACTGTTATACAGCACGGCGGAGACGTAACGAATTCTGAGAAGATATTTTCCTCTCTTCGTTTCCTTGAGTGGGAGTAAACTGCATTACTGCCTCCAGCTACTTCACACCAATCCGTCAGTCCAATGTTACCTATTTTCAAAGTACAGGCAAAAAAAATCCTGTTTTCCATCCCATGATTTTAACTATGAAACCTTGCATCCAGATACATGAATTCATGTGTAATCTGAAACCTAATGTTTCTGTTTCCTCAGGAGATTTTTTCTGCTCAACTGTGATCATTTAGACAACCTGGACACCAACTGTGGGAATTCACAGAAAACAAGGACAGTGCCTCTCTTTAAAATGTATCTTATCAAGTGGTTAGAAAAGTCCTGAAATTTAAACAATCCCAAAAACAGTTTAAGTGATTTCAAGAGATTATCAGGTTCAGTCTTTACTTTAAAGAGAGGTGGGTTATAAAATCTCCAGGATAGAGAACTAGTCTGTTTTTGTTTTTTAATTGAATTTTAAAACTGTGTTCCCTCGACCATAGGTTACATAAACATCTTGTCACACTGTATGGCAGCAACTCCTCATAATGAACTGTAGGCTGGAACAACTGTCTTCCCCATTGTACGTAACATAAAAACCAAACTAGGTGAGTCTCACAAGATTCTATACTCCTCCCCACTGTACCAAGCTGCTTCCCCTAGCTTTCTTCTCCAACCAAACCCCTCTTCACCTAATCCAACCTCCTGTTTTATTTTTTTTAAAGATTTTATTTATTTATTAGACAGCGATCACAAGCAGGCAGAGAGGCAGGCAGAGAGAGAGGAGGAGGTAGGCTCCCCACTGAGCAGAGAGCCGGATGTGGGGCTCGATCCCAGGACCCTGAGATCATGACCTGAGCCGAAGGCCAACCTCCTGTTTTAAAGTAAGACTGGAGCAATGGTTTTTGTTTACCAAAGCAGCAGCATTTTCTAGAATTGAAGATGCATGACTGCCATTGGCAAGCTGCCAACTCATCCTCATTGTCTAACCTAAACTTCCTATAATATAATGAAAGAATGGCTCGAGTTTTGACCCAAGGCAGACTCAGGTGAATTCCCTTTCTCTGGCCCTTACCAAAATTTAGGAATCTGTCCACATTACTTAAGACCACTAAACTTCATTTAATAAAGTACCTGAAACATAGGAGACACTTAAAAGGATGGCATTATTATGATGATGCATTCAGATACTCTCCTTTAATTTATACTATGTGGTGTTCATAATATTTGCACACCATGTGATACAAGAATTTCAAAATCAAATTAAGCAAATTCTCATTGAATGCCTACATCAGTTAACAGCTATATGTACCATATATGGGTGAAATAATTCTTTAGTCAGAAGGAGGCACCTATGTGATGTTCTACTTATTTCAAAATTCATTTTGATATCATTCATATTATAAACAAATTAGAAGCCTGAATCTTTCAATAATACATAGTTCTTTGTGCTAAAAAATGTCATTTGTGGGGTACCTGGGTGGCTCAGTAGTTAAGCATCTGCCTTCAGCTCAGATCATGATCCCGGAGTCCTGGGACTGAGCCCTGCATTGGGCTCCCTACTCCATGGGAAGCCTGCTTCTCCCTTTCCCACTCCCCCTGCTTGTGTTCCCTCTCTCACTGTATGTCTCTTTCAAATAAACAAATAAAATCTTTTTTAAAATGTCATTTGTTCCATCAACTTGTTTAAAATACTTTATATTGTTTATTTATCACTATACAGCTCTGTAGATTTAGAATTATATTATTTCATAAATAGTCCTTATTTCTTCTGGTTTCAACTCAGGCTGTGATAGGTAGGGCTACTGTTCATTGAATATTCACTTTCTTCTTCCCACCTCCATGGAAAGTGCCTTTCCCCATCCATTTGGTGTTGGATTTGACCAGGTTACTTCATCTGACCAATGCAATGTTAGTAAATGTGACACAATTTAAGGCTTGAATGTGTGTGATTGGCATTGCTGGATGGCATTCCCGAAAGCACCATGAAAAGAGCACTATGCCCCAAATAGCCACCAGTCAAAGAGGCTAAGAGATACATGGAATGAATTTGACCCAACCGTAAAACCAAACTCAGTTGAACCCAGTTTAGACTAACCTAATCCCAGATAACTTACAAATATATAAGAAAGGAAGAAATGACTATTGTTGGATTCCTCTGAGTTTTTAAGTATTTTGTTTTACAGCATTAGTATGGCAATAGCTGAAAGATACAGAGGCTCTATAAAAGACAGTGTATTATTCAGAGCATCCTCCACTGCAAATAACAGGAGTCCAACTTAAACTGGCTCAGGTGAAAAAATTAAGTAGTTAATTATACCTGTGGCTTTAGGCAAAGCTCGACTTAGATCCTCATTTAATATGATTCAAATGGTGTCATCAGAAGTATCCCAGTCACCAGCTCTCAACTCTGTTTTTCTCTGGGCTGGACTCATTCTCAGACAAACTCTCTCCATGTGGTGACAAAGAGAGTCGCCAGAAGTGGTAGGTTTGCATTCTACCAGTATATCTATCCTAGAGGAAGGATAGCACCTCTTTTCTAAAATCTCCAGGGAAAGTCCTGGAACTAACTTCCTTTGATTGGATGATAGATTATGACAGATCTGACTAGTAGTCCTCAGTGGTCAGACATAGGCTATGTCACTGCTGCTGGGGCTGGTGGAGGCAGGGAAAGAGTAAATCAGTCCCACCCAAATCTCAAGGACTAAAAGTGAAGAAGGAACAGATCCTCATAAAAGTAAGATATTGTTGGGCACCTGGGTGGCTCAGTGGGTTAGGCCGCTGCCTTCAGCTCAGGTCGTGATCTCAGGGTCCTGGGATTGAGTCCCGCATCAGGCTCTCTGCTCAGCAGGGAGCCTGCTTCCCTCTCTCTCTCTGCCTGCCTCTGTCTACTGTGATCTCTCTCTGTCAAATAAATAAATAAAATCTTTTAAAAAAAAGTAAGATATTGTTACCAAAATGGTACACAGAGGCAAAGATAACAGAAGAGCATAACAGAGTTATACAGTAGTTGAAATTTTTTCTGACTTAATATAAACAGCTCTGACTTTAGATCTTCACATAAGAATTGCCATCAGGCCTCTTGAGAAATCTCTTGGGCATGCTCTAGCATTGGTTTTAAGCTCTATGCCTCAGCTTGGCTGCTCTAAATGGCACTCTTCATTTAATTTGCCCTGGTATTTTCCTAGTGTCTTAGCCTATTTGGGTTGTGGTTGTTTGGTCAGAACAGAAGACTTTAGTGCTCTCTACACTAACCAGAGGGAAATGATCAAACCTGGACACTAAAAAAAGCTAGAAATCAACGTCTGCCAGTTTTGCATAAACTAACCTAAATGTATAGCCAAATCTTGGATTTAAAAGGAGAAAATTATGATTCAGCATTTCTGAGCTGTTCTGGCCAAGCACAAGAAATAAGACTTTCTCAAAATATGGTTTTCTAACCAAGCCTGGATACTGGCCACCCATTTGGTAAACAGCTTTCTTTGCCTTTTCCAAGAGTTACTCTGCAGATAAGTTATCTCTCTGAACTACTTTTAAAACAGGCAAAATAGGGACACCTGGGTGGCTCAGTGGGTTAAGCCTCTGCCTTCAGCTCAGGTCATGATCTCAGGGTCCTGGGATCACGCCCCGCATCGGGCTCTCTGCCCAGCAGGGAGCCTGCTTCCTCTTCTCTCTCTGCCTGCCTCTCTGCCTACTTGTGATCTCTGTCAAATAAATAAATAAATTAATTAATAAAATCTTTAAAACAGGCAAAATATCACTTTGAATCAGGAATTGTTCATGCAAACTTGCTTAGTACTATTAATAATAGCCATCGTGAAACTAGTACTGGGTGAATCATCCTGCAGGCATGGGCACACATGCCCTGCCGCCACTTAGGATGCCAGTACAGATACAAGCAAGTAAAAGCTGCGCAGGGGGCAGCCAGTTGATTTCTTCTCACCAGTTTGATGAAATACTAACCATCTTTTAAACAATAGTTGATCATTTTATTCCTAAAGACAGAATCATGTCTTAATTCCCTGTTTCCCTTCTGATATCTAATCCAGTCAGTTTTGTACATAATAGTACAGCAAACTTACAGGTTTCTATCCCTATGATCAAACCACTTGAGTATCTTTTAACAACAATAACAACAAAATTAGAAGAGCTTAATCTAAGCTGTAAAATAAGAACAGGTGTGAAATACATTTATTGATTTAAGTAAACACACAGATAAATAGAGGCAAGGCAAGCTTCATTTTCAAGTTAGTCCAAGTCTAAACGGAACTACTGTAGGAGGCTAAGCACTATTATGGGGGTTGCCATCTACTCGCTGAACTTTTTAAGAAGTCCTTAATAAGCAAAAAATAGATTTAGGAAAGGTGCTATTCTATGAATGAGATTTATATCTTCAATTATCAGGAGAAGCAAGGGATATCTGCAGTTCACTCAGAATTTCATCTGCCATACTCTCCATCAACCACCTTCAGCATCATTTTCCAAAAATGATTATTAAGAAGGCTCACCATGGGTCAAGCCTAGGATATTATCCCACAGAAGAGCTAGATGAGATTCTAAATCATCCAGTAACTTTCCTGGTTCCTTAATGGTCATCCGGGGCCAAAGTTTAGAGATCTCATATCCTCTGAGGGTTTTCACTTCTTCTTTGACAGTGGGCAAAGGGATTCCAGAGGACATTTCCCAATGACCAAATTATTTTTACTCTGAACAACAATAATATTACTAAAGCCTTGGCTTTTAATAATGCTTTGCTATTTACAAAGACTTTCACAAGAGTTATCTTATTTATCAGTTAAATGATTATCCAATTTAAGACATTACCTAGGTAGTCCTACACAGGGAAAAAAAAAACCCAGGTAACGATACACATCTATAAATACATTTACCTCAGTGCTCACACCCTCATTACAGGAGTAGTGAAGTCACTCTCTTCACTTTAAGAAATACCATGACTTCACATACACACTAGTTAATCCAGCTCGTGAGATAGGTAGATATTAACTATCATTAGAACACTGATTTTCTAGCTAGAAAAACTGAGTCAAACCAGTTATTCAATAAAGCAACCAAGATGATTAAAAGAAGAAAGCCAGGCTGCTGGCAGCCCAATGTAGAAGATACTCCCTTCCCAGTAGTATAGGGCTGGCCGGTTGGTCACAAAGGAAAACACAGCACATGGGTCAAGATGGCAACTGCACACGTCTGTCTCTTCTTCCTACTGACATACTTGCCTAGTCTCAGCACGTCCCCTGCAGGAACTATCCTCTATTAAGTGTTTATTACATGGTACCAGGCACAGGGCCAAACCCCCTGCACATCATATGTCATCAAATTCTCACAATAACTGTATAAGTCTTTACTGTAATTGTGTCTGTTTTGTAGATGTAGAACTGAAGCTCATAGAAGTTAAGTAACATGCTCAAAATCACACAGCTGGGCAAGTTAAAGAGCTGAGATTTGAATTTAATCTCCATTTGACTGCAAAATCTGTTCCTATACTTTGGTCCTCATAAACTTCACTTCCCACACTCCCTACCCATTTTCCTCCTTCCCTTCTTTTTCCTTCCTATCATGTTGCAAAATCAGAAGGTACCCCAGAAACAAAAAATAACTTTTTTTCTGACAAGGCCTCCTCTTCTCAACAGTATTCTGATGAGACTCTTTTAACAGAAACTCTGGGGAAACACTGTATCTCATTAGACTCACTTTATTTCAATTATTAATTCCACAAGTCAATTAAGCACATATAATGGCTACCAACTTAAATCCCTCGCCCCTGCTAATGTAGGTCTTGTAAAGAAACCAACTTCCCTCACAGATCATACAGCAAGTTGGCCTTGAGCTACTGCCACATTATTAACTATTTATTAATATATTAATATTAACACATTAATATATCAATTTAATTAATATTAATTAAATAATAATTAATGTTAATATATTAACTTTATTAATATAAAGAGTTAGGGCAACTGGGAGGGTGTGAGGGTTCTATAAAAGGCTCAGTTGATGGTACAGCAGTAGGGCCTACAAATGTTTACGCAAAGTAATGTCAAAGGGGATAAGTGTTTCCTAGAATGTACCTAAAACTGCTTTTAAAAAAAGAAGTTTGGGGACTGGCACCAGGAAAAGTTTATACAAAAGTTGGGAAGAAATGAAAAGAAACCCTTTGTGCTATGAGACTTTCAGTGAGTTTTTAAATTTTTGTTTTGTTTTCTTTTGTTATTTTCCCTACATGCTACTATCTAGCCTAGGCTTTTTTCTTTTGTTGCATTTTGTGAGGACAGTTCAGATGTTTAGCGCTGGGCACAGGTCCAGCGGAGGAAAGCAGAAGCTCTGCTGGGCCCAAATGAGGCTCCATGGTCTCCTCTCTCAACTCTTCTTCTACAACCTCTCCATCTCCCAAATGTTTAGAAGAATCAGTTATCTCCAAACCAAGATCCTTAACCTTTATTGTGCCATGGGATCAAGTGGCAGTCTGGTGAGAACCACTGAATAAGAAGGTTTTAAGTGCATTTAATAATATGTATAGGAATGTACAGGATTATTAAGGAATTTGAAATTGAAAATTGAAATTGAAATAGTTATAATATTTTAATTATGTTAAAGTAATATAGGTGCTCCTTTACTCAAGCTTTAAATAAAAAGATCTAGTGGTGGATTTAATATTTATCACAATTTCAGTGTAATGATGAGAATAAAGGATACTTTGAGATAACTGCAACAACTGTAATGGGATGTGACAGAGTACTGATATTATCATGGGATTTCTTTCCCATATTTATAATTGATGGAAAAGCTACATTTCGACTAAAGCATGGGAAATACAAAGAAATCATTTTTTTCCTATCTGAGTTCATAGGCCCTTGCTTCTATCCATTGATACTCTGGTGGATCCCAACACAAGAATCCCTTTTGTAAAGATCTACATACTGGTTATAAATCTTCCTTAAATTATTCCCTCCATGAGCTCTCTATCCTGTCTTCCTTGCATCCTGGACCTATAGAGCAACCCTCTTTCAGTGAGGATCTTATGCTTCCCATGTGGGTTTCTAGCACCTATCAGTAAGACTGTTTTAAAAGGCACCTTTGAATATGATGGAACTTCTAGAAAACTTGGAATGATAGACATTTCTGTGGTCTTCTTCAGCTACTAAGTTTAGAGCTTTGGAAACAGAAGTCAGCCTCCAAAGGGCTTGATGGTGAAAAAAGTTCATCTGTAAGCAAGCAGAATAAACCAACCAAGACTTTGCCTGCAAAAAGTAAGATTTCAGTGCCATTTAAATTCTGAAAATAAAGAAGACATGACAAAGATTTTTTTAAAAAAAAGGAAAAAGAAGAAAATGCCCAAAAAATGGCAAAAGGAAAAAAAAGTAAGAAAGAGAAGGGAAAATACAGAGAAAGAAAAACAGATTTTAGATTCTCAAAAGTATGACAATCCAACAGTTATTAGAAATAGCCACGTCTTCACATTATTGTTACTCAAACAGCTCTGAAGATATCCAGTTTCCAGAACATCAGGATCTGACATCTGTCTCCTTAATACCAAGAGGACTGTGTAGAAAAGCAACCATCACTCAAGTGAAAATTACACTCCTTATCTCAGAAGAGTCCACGAAAAAGGGTCAGCTCTCAAATACAGTGTTTTCGAAAACTACTATGACTATCTTAAACATATATATAGCTATGCAAATTCCACGTTTCCTTTCATGCTATTTTCAGATTGTTTTTTAAATTAAACATTAGGCTCTGCAGCACACAGAGGATGTTAGATTAAAGGGCCAGTTGCGTTCCACAAGGTTTCGGTTTTCCGCATTTGCCTAGAAATAGCTTTTCTCTGGGTGGGCCAGGTGAAATGCAACAAAGTTATTGTTACCTCACTTCCCTTGGCTTTTTGGGTGGAGAAGCCAGATGAAAGAGAAAAAGAGAAGAAGAAAAATAAAGGAGCAGCCAGAGAGAAAGAACAAGGAGAGGGAGATGCCATTTTGGACTCCATGAGGTCAGATGGATCTACCACCAGATTTTTTGTTGTTGTTTAAAGAACAAATAGAGAAGAGGTTAAAGAAGAAAACTTGGGCTTATAACAATGATGAAAGCAGAAACGTCTGCCTCTCTCACTGGACATCAGTGTTGGTCTGCCCAAGATGTGACAAAGCAAGTGCACACAGACCCCACATGTTCAAGTCCCATTTGACTCTATCCTGTCAACCAGATGGGGCTTTTGGCTGCATTTAATTCATTTACACAACAGTGATGAGATTTGGCTGGGAGTTAAAAGAGAAATGTTCTGCTTGAGTGCTTAATATTACACGAAAAGTGAGAGCACCATCACACTTTTTAAAGGGCTCCTTCTACAATGTCTTCATTAAATTATATAACCTGGCACAACTAGTCAGTTTTCTTTAGAGTGTAGCAGCAGATTTCTTCCCAGCCAGAGGAGTATGCTTCCAATTATGTGACCAGTTCAGTAACTGAAGTACACCATACTATTAGCAGGGAGATTGAAGGGCAGTTTTGACAAGCTCAGAGTCTGTCAGGGACATGAACTTAAGGCCTCAGGCCAACAACTGACCCTTTCTTGCCTCTAGTATCTGAGTAATACACACTTTTCATTCGGGGTGGGGAGGTGATGTTTACATATCTCACAAACCTTATTTTTAACAAATTTAACAATAACTAGAAAAGAAGCAAGGGCTTTGCACTTCAACAGAAAAGCAGCGCTTCCAAAAAGCCATTCCCTCTGTCTCCTGTTATAATTTATGTTATGATGAAGCTATAAATCATTCATCATACCAGTTAATTTTTTTTCAACAGCTATTACATTTGCTAGTTTTGCTTCAGGACATGAAGTAACAAACACAATCGTTATCAAGGAATAAATCGAGCGAAGTAACAGCTTCTCTGTGCAGCTTTATCCAGGAAGACAGTGATGGAAGGTGATTCTCCACAGCTCACACTTCCTCCCCTCTTCCTCCTCCAGCAACAGCACTGAGGAAGTCAGCATTAGCCTCTTGAACACTGAGCTCCCGATTCTTTTAATAGTCAGATACAGATGCTCAAAATTAAACTTTTCAAAACCCCCAAGATATTTCCCTCATCCTCTAGGAATACCTCACTTCACCTGGGTTATTCTTGCTTCCATAAGGTATTTCATGATGCTTCAGAGGCTGGAGCCTTATCTCCTCAACATACCCCAACCTTCTCCTTTTTTTTAAAAAAAAGATTTTATTTATTTATTTGACAGAGAGATATCACAAGTAGACAGAGAGGCAGGCAGAGAGAGAGAGAAGGAAGCAGGCTCCCTGCTGAGCAGAGAGCCCGACGCGGGACTCGATCCCAGGACCCTGAAATCATGACCTGAGCCGAAGGCAGTGGATTAACCCACTGAGCCACCCAGGCAACCCCAACCTTCTCCTAGGGCCACAGCTTGCTTCTTTCCCTGTGATAACCAGTTCAAATGTTCAAGAAGGGGTGTAAAATGCCTCTAAGTCAATGGCTTCTGTTTTCTCATCTGCAAATCAGGAGGGTGAATTCTCTCATCAGTGAGGCCCTTGCCAATATTAACCCTAGTAAAATATGAGACCTAAGGCATAGATTGCACAGACACGGTTTTATGTTTTCTTTTGAGAAAAGGCTATTTTCTTTCTTTATTTCCTGCTCTGAAAGGGGGAGATTAACTTCTAAGGTGCCTATTTTAAGAAAAAGAAAAATGTTTACTTCTTAGGAGAACATGATATATAAGGTATATATATACATACACACACACACACACAAACACACAGATATATATCATGTATATATGTGTGTATATATACATATGTGTGTACATATATACACATATGTGTGTATACACACACATACACATTCATATATACACACACATATACACATATACACACACATACACATTCATATATATGATATATATATCCACACATTTTACATATATAAAAAACATATATTCTTTTAATCAATGCAAAAATATTCAATTATTACTGAGTTTCTAACAGGTACCAGATATGTGTTGAATATAAGCACAATTGCTAGATTACTTAATCAGCCTTATCACCCAATTCTCTTCTATGTTACCACTCAGAGCAAGTAACTCAACTCTGATGTGTACTAAAGGTAGAATCTGGTGTAACATCACTGGGCTGGAATTTAACAGACCTGAATTCAGGATGAATTACCCCCACTCCCATTTCTCCCTCTCTTTCTAACTAGCACCTCTCATTCAAATAAATTAATTTGGGACTCAATCATTGAAATGGGTTCCCCAGTTCTTTCCATCTCTTAAATTACACCACCTGCAAAAGATATTTAACATCATTAACTACTGAGGAAATGCAAAATAAAACAATAATGAGATGTGACTACACACCTGTCAGAAGCCAAAATTAAAAAAAAAAAATAGTACCACCACCAAATGCTAGAAAAAATGCAGATAAACTTGATCTTTTATACCCTGTTGGTAGAATATAATTTGGTATACTAACTCTGGAAAATCTTTGGCAGTTTCTCATAAAACAGAACATGCAACTCCAATATACCTCTGCAATGAACATTTATTGCAGAGAAATAAGAACTTGGGTTTACATAAAAACCTATATATGGCTATCCATATCAGATTTATCCATATTAGCTTAAAATTGGAAAGAATTCAGATGTCCCTCAATGGATGAATGGTTAAACCATGGTACATTCATACCACAGAATACCACTCAACAATAAAAAAGGAACAAGCCACTGATACACACAGCATCTTGGATGAATCTTCAGGGCATCATGCAAAATGTTGAAAAACACAGTGCCAAAAGGTCATAGAATATATGATTATTATATAATATTCTTGAAGTTACAAAATTATAGAATTGGAAAACAGATTAGTAGTTGGCAGAGGCCAAGGATGAAGGAGGGGTGAAGTGGAAAGGTGTAGCACAAAGGTCAATAAGAGGAATCCTTGTGGTGCTGAAATTGCTCTGTACCTTGACTGTACCCATGTTAATATTCTGGACATTGTATTTAGTTTTTCAAGATATTGCTATTGGGAGAAACACGGTAAAGGTTATAGGTTATATAGTAAATAGCTTTTCTCAGTTTTCTTTCTCATGACTACATGTAAATCTACAATCACCTCAAATAAACAATTTAATTGAAAAAAAAAAATTCTGCATATTCTGGTTGCGTTGTTCTTCCTGATTCCCGCCTGAGGCCTAATGGAAATTTGGGGAAAGCCTGAGAAAAAACAGGCCAAGTGTTGACAAGATGACTGCAAGGCCCTTGCCTGGCCACTGAGTTCCCTTTGTGATGCCAAATGTAAGGAGGAATATATGGCCATCAGCGGCTGTGTGGAAGCTCCAGGACTGAGCAGAGAGACCCTCTCAAGTTTGAAGATGCAAGTGGCATCTCCAGGGAAAAAGTGTCCCTTGGAGACAAGGCAAAATAACCCCAGGTGAATAGAATTTTACTGTCCTGATCACTTGATAAGCTATTTGCAGGGCTGTGCTAATGAAGTTGAAGTACTTTATTCTGTTGGCAGAAACAGCAAATCTGGTTCTAATGGCTTTTCTTCTGAGAAATTCAGGTGCCCCGCATACCAGACTCTCTACTAACAAATGCAGACTTACTGAAACTAACACTCCAAATACTCCATCTCTTTATTTTTTTAAAAAAAAATTATTTATTTATTTGAAAGAGAGATGGGAGATAGAAGGGCAGAGGAGAAGCAGACACACCACTGAGTAGGGAGCCTGATGCAGGACTCAATACCAGGACCCAGAGATCACATGACCTGAGCCGAAGGCAGCTGCTTAACCAACTGAGCCAACCTAGCATCCCACTCCATCCCTGTCTGATGATAATAAGATAATAAAAGGTGGAGTCCTGATCAAGAAAAATTACTCAAAGTCCATGGAGGGAATACTAGAACTAACAAAAGTCAGCATTTACTGAACATTCACAGTATACTTTCATGCATTATCTCATTTAATCCAAACAAGAATCTGAAGAATTAGGAGTAATTATCCTTGTGGTTTACAGAGGTGGTAGCTAAACTTCACAGAGGCTAAGTGACATGCCCAAGGTAAT